>JABCMJ010018559.1:0-17961 GCA_014822125.1 Arbutus unedo | reverse complement strand
TTTGATTTTGGGAGAAATTGGAGGCCTTCCACTTCGAATTTCAAGAAACATAAAAGACGAAAGGTGATCTACGCGACGTGAGCTTCGAATCAAGTCCGAGATTGATAGTGCTCGTGTACAATTGGAGGAGATCGATTTTTTGGCTAGGAAGTTTCTTGAAGCTTGATTTTGAGGTAGGATTCATGTTAAATTTTTTATTTAGGTTGTATAATACATTGTGTTATCGTTCTTAGTTTAATTCTATATTTCGTTTTGGGTGGAAAGAAATTTTTGGACTGTTTTTCGAAAATTTTGGGATGTGTTTCGCCAAGAACACTAAGAACACAATGAACACAAAACAAATCTGAAAATTTTAAGTACGATTCTTTACTGTTCATGATTTTTGAGACATGTCAAGGCCGAATTAGGAAAAGTGTATAACTACAAAGTTGTAGCTCTCTGGATTCTCTTAAAGTTTCATATATAAAACGTCTCAATCGGAGCACGGAATAAGGAGTTATGGCCAAAATACCAGAACTGTTTACAACCGGACAAACTGTTTCGGGATTGTTTTCAGATAGACCTCTTCCCGAGTCTGTCTAGAATTCTTGACAGCTTAGATTAACTCCAGACTTTTACAGTGACGTAGCCTAAAGTCTTAGCTAAATTTAGGCACAAGAATGGACATATTCTGACGGTTAGATCTTCGTAGATTGCAACTTTCGTAAACTGTAATAGATTGGATACATCACTTTCTTTTGTGTTTGGCATGAAAGTTGTTCCTAATGTCTTGAAATATGATTCTATTAAATTTCATGAATTTTGAATAGATGTTGGCAAGCCTTTTGTTAGACTTATAAACTAATGAGAACCAACAATATTATGACGAACATGTTTAGCAATCATTTACGTTGTTTTTGTTCATTAATTTTTATACAAGCTAAATACTATAATAGGACATATGTCATGTGTCATAGTTGTGGACCCGTGTAAGGAGATTTGTGTTGAGTATTGTGTCATAGTTGTGGATTGTGAGGTAGGACGTGTGTGCAGTCGTGTGGGGTATGAGATGCGAGTGGTCATGAGTCGTGATAATGACGTGTGCAGTCATGTACCGTGATAGGAATATATGCGTGGTTATATGGTTCTAAGTTGGTGTTCGGTTTGGTTCTGCATACTTTTAGGCTTTGAAACAAGTTTGACTTAATTATTGATGCACGTGTTGACGTCGTGTTTGCCTTAGTTAGGTGTAGTGGTGATTCCGTTGGATTTTATATTGGGTTTTGAGTATTGTCTTGGTATGAAAACATGTTAGTAGTTGTGGACCGTGTAATGTGACACATGAGTGGTTAGGTATCTTCAATCGTGGTCATGTGTTGTGGTTGAGGCACGTGTTTGCGGTGATACGTCGTGGTAGTGACACGTGTGTGTTCATGTATCGAATTAGCAATTACTGTGGGATAGGTATTCTTGTGATGCTGTCGGTGGAAGTCCATGATGCGAGATAAGGATCTACCTGACTCCAAATTTCGGGTATGAATCGTGAGGTAGGGATTTCTTACCTCTCTTATGCGTGCATGATTTGTCTTTGGTGGGTTATGAGTTTGGGTGTTGGTTTAGAGCTTAATAGAACTTGAAAAATGGAAGTTTGAGAAAAATCTGTAGAAAATACTCATTTTCGGTCAGTGCATGCTATTACCGGTAATAGAGTCTCTATTACCGGTAATACCATGTTTCACTTTCGGACGTTTTTGGATAGTTCCTTCTATTACCAGTAATAGTGTTTGTATTACCGTAATTCAGTGCTTCATTTTCAGTCATTTTCTGGCAATGTCCTGTATTACCGGTAATAGTGTCTGTATTACCAGTAATTAAGTGTTTCATTTTCGGGCAGTGTCCTATTTTACCGGTAACAGTGTCTGTATTACTGGTAGTAACGTCTTTATTACCGGTAATAGTGCCTGTATTACCGGTAATTCTGTACTTTATTCTTATTGAAATCATTATCGGAAATTTGAGTTGTTGACTTCTAAGGTTGATATTTGCACCTATTCTTTGGACTTGTTAGGATTCATACCGGTTGATTACCACATAACGTGGTATAAATGTAAGGATGATTACGTGATATGTGCATCACTTGAGGGTTTAAGTTGATGAAAGAAAATTGCTATGTGACACTTGACATGCGTGGGGCACTTGAACAACATGATGTGTGAACTAGACTCCTTGAGAGAAATGCTAGGGTGATGGTATTAGACTCATTCGGGAATGCCAGGAAGGTCTTGAACTAGACTCCCCGAAAGGGAATGTTAGGAGTGATGAACTAGTCTCCTACGGGATGACCAGGTATGAAAATGAAAACGCACGAGAAATACAATTTATTGGATTGGTAACCTACGGGGTGTGACAAATAGTTCTATAACAAACTTGTTGATGTTATTGACGTCATGACATGACATGATTCATCTTTAGCTTTTAACTTGAATTCGCTTACGATCTCGTTATTATTGGACATCTATGTTCATTTGTCATACCATATGAAATTCTTGTGCATTGAGTACTTGTTCACTCATTCACTGTTTAAGTTGATGATACTTTATGAGACACGTTGTGAATGAAGGATGAAGATTGATTTGAGACATGTGATGGGTGTTGACCACTTGAACGATTCAGAAATTTATTAGGCTAGCCTCCTTCGAGAGATGTGGTAGGAAAATGAACACTATGAGACTAGCCTCCGACTAGAAAAGTGATAGGGAATAATGATTTAATATTTAATGGTAACTTGTTGACGGAACCCGTGAGTCGTGAAATGACTACACGGTCTGACAGTTAATTAAATGTGTTTTGGAATTATTGCATGTGCCATTATACTCATTCTTGTGCCTCATATACATTTTCACTTGCATTGTTTCATGTTGCTCATGTTTCATACCATTTTATTTCAAACACATATAGTATTGGTGATGTGTTATGTTGGTTGTCAACGGCGACGTGTGTCCTACGTGTTGAATATGGAAGTGTGTCGTGCACCCTTTGTGTTGGATAGAAGCATGTGACGTGAAATTTGGTGTGAGTTGCATAGGGGCTGTGTCACATATGGTTTCTTATATATTTCAGCATAGACAAACTTTTTGTGAACTGTATAATTTTGTATTAAAAGAAAACCTTTATGTTTTGATACGAGGCGGGTTTAAGCATTTTTCTTTTATCAATCCTTTAATATGTTATTCTATATGTGCTTCGGCTTATGTCCTGTTGTTAAAAAAAATTTCAGGTAAGGGTGTGGATCCTATAGAGTTGAGCCATTAGATTATGCTTTGTTAACTTCAGTTAGACGTGTATAATTCAGTTATTTGTTAGGTAGTGTGGCTTAGTACAGTTTAATGTAAAAAAAAAATTTTAACTTGAGATTCAATGTAATAACAAATGCACATTGAGAGAAATTGTTGTAATAAAACAGGATGTGTTGGCTAGTCGTTTAATGGGAACGCGCCATTGTATTTAAGTTTTATTTTATTTTAGTTTTTTTAATGATTTAATCATACTCTAGAAGCTTGGGGCGTGACAGTAAATGTATGCATATGTTATTTAAGAGAATAAGAGAAGTAAAAGTAGTCTTTATTTTCTCTGTGGCTAGAATTGGTGTTTTAGAATCTCCTAACTCACGAATGAGTTAGATGCATGTTGCTTTCTATTAGATTAATGATTTTAAATATTTTGTCTAATTGTATGTAACTTTTGTAGTCAATATTTCTGCAGGAGAATTTTAGACAAGGTATTGATACGTAGAAGCTATACCAAATTGGCCTAGTTAATATGTTATGCTGCTGAAGTTCATTTTCTGCTTCCTCACTTGTAGAAGGAGATGCTGGTTGGAAGTTGTGGTGTCCTTTCTGTATTATGTTAGTTTCATCATCAATGGGCCGTTATGGGGAAATCAACTACAATGATACTTGGTTTTACTGATTGAAAATCTTTGTTTAGATGGTACACCGGGGTGATGTTATCAGCTGTCTGAGCAAATGTAATGTATTTCCTGAATGTTGTATTCTTATCAAATGAATTGATTTGTTGGTTGGCTGTCGAGAAGCTACAGAAACTTTATTGAAGAAGGGGGAAAACACCTTTTGTGAGGCTTATAAAACATAGCTAAGACGGGGGCCTTTTGTTGTGTGGCCGCTAGGCCACATGGGTCTAATGCAACCAGCAGGGAGTGGTCTGTGGGTCCAAATGAGCCCTACTGGCAAACTAATACAAGCTTCTCACCTCCACCATCAAGGTGGGATTTCAGGTTCCAACCTGAAGGCCTATCATTTGGTACTCACGATGGTATGCAATTGTATGGTTCTTCTACATCATCAACCAGTAGAGGAAGTAGGAGCTGGGTGAGAGGAAACCATCTTGCCAATAATCAATATTCGACATCTGATGGCGTTGGGCCATACTTTAGCAGTCCATCTGAGATCTCTCCAGCCCAGCAGTGGACTCCTCCAAGGATACAAGAAATCAAAGTGGATGATTATGGGATTTCGTCAAAGAGAGGTAATATGAATCGACTAGGCATCTCTTTTATCATAGTGATACTCAAGGTTCTGTTGTCATTCACATTAGTATATGGCAATTATCTGCGTCTTTTTGAGCTTGGTGCTACATGATGGAAAATCGTATTGCTTCAATGTGGAATTGTGAAAGTGTTACATGAACTCTTAAATTATCCCTGCAGTACCCATGTGAACTTCATATGCCATGGGTAGGTGTGCGATTTGTGTTTGAGCCTTGTACCCAACTTGAACACTCAGCTCCCTTAATTCTTAACAATATTTGAAGTATTGGGACTTTATATAACATTTTATTTTGTCGTTAATCTTCCTTTGCTTCTCTAACGTCGGACTGGCTCTTTGTTCACGGATCCACTTTCTAATGCCGTGTTTGTTTTGTTTTAATAGTGCTGAATAAAATGTAGTGTAATTTTCATTCTGCATTGCGCTCTTTGGCTTAAGCATTAGTACCACATCTTGTGTGTTTATCTTGACTCCTAAATGGGTCTCTTTCTCTCTCTCTCGGCTAATCTGGCGAGAGAGAGATAGTATATGTTTCTGTTAAACTGACGATTTCAAAGTCAAGCTATTAAAGAAGATAGTATATGTTTCGGTTTCAATTTGCGTAGTTAAAAAAAAAAGTGGTAAATCTACTCCCCACGAACCACCAACCAGTGGGAGGTACCGGTTGCCATTTTAAAGGAGGAGCATTTGTAAACATATCAGAGTCACTTTACGGTTGTTGCATTGGTATATGCTGTGTCCATCATGCGATTGGTAGTTTTGATGTCTTTTTCTTCCTTCAACATCTTGTATAGTTTCTACATGGATTACTTTATTTTATTGCTGATCCTTAAGTTGTTGATAATAGCTGTTTATATGTGCATTAGCCTCCATGTGCATTATTTTGCTTTCACTTTGCATGGCTCAATGGAAAGAGGTGGAGCTTTGAACTTGTAGCTCTGAAATTTCTGCAGGTTCTCTGTGGGATACCAAACTATTATGGCCTAAAATTAACTCTTTGATGGTGTCGTAGTATGGGCTTGTGCCATGGGTCTTGGTTGATATCTTCAACCTCTCACTTCCCACAAACCTGCCTCCAAATGCCATGACATTCAACTTGTTCTCGTTATTGTAATTTATTAGTGAAGTTCTAGTTCTTTTTAATAGCTGTCTCAACATTAAGGGTTAGTTGGTACCTTTGCTTTCTCTTTGAAGGGCTGAATTTATGTAGGTGGGCTCTTTGAGCTGTTGCTCTAGGATTTCTGCGGGCCCTCAGAGGGATACCAAAGTAGTGTGGCCTAAAGTTATTTCTTTGATAGCGTCATAAAGGGCTTGTGCCACAGGTGTTAGTTGTTGGTCTCTCTTCAACCTACTCCTAACCCTTTAGCCTGCCTCCAAATTTCATGACATATTACTTTTTCCTTCATTGATTAATTCATCTGCATGAAATTGCAGATCAATGAGGCAATAACCATATAGTTTCCGTCAGTGACAATTCATGGAGACATAACAGGTCATTTGGGGATCTTTGTCATTGACAAATTGGTTTGGAAGATGGAAAAGAAGGAAAGTGATGGTGATAGTTTATGTTGATTTTATGTTTCTCGGAGGAAAAATGCATTAGCCTGCAAATATTAGTTATATGAAGGGGTGATAATCTCAATGCATGGGATGAGGTTATATACCTGACCTTGGTTTTCTCCATCTTTTCTTTGTCCTAGTGTGCTTGCCTTAGGTGATTTGAATGAGGTGTTGCTTCATGAGTTGGAGGTCTCTCCAAGTGGTTCTCCATAGGTTGCCAAGCTTCCACCCAATGGTGTGGTCTACTCTATGCTGGCAGTGATGGGGTTCAACGTGGGTAGGACTCTAGGAGGGGGAGAATGGTGGAAATCCTAGCACTACCTCATTTGTTAATGATCCCGAGTTAGCTCTCCCCCATCTTCACATCCGGAGACCGTTTCAGATAAAGATTGTATTTGGCCTGTGAAGGAGTGAAGACCCACTCTTCAAGGCGTAAAAGCATGAAGAAGCTTGTTTAGATAATATTGAATCTTCAGTTTGGCAAGGGAAAGCTAGCCTCTCTATTAAGCATGAGAAGTCTTGTCTAAACTCCTCTAAGAAGTAGAATGTGGTGTTAGCTTCCATCTGCTGGAGGTTGTCTTCTTTTTTCTTTATGCCTACCAGTTTGCTCTTTCTTTTAGTCTATGTTGCAAAGGTAGGTAATTTCTAGTTTTGGATGGTTGCGTGAACACCATCTTGTTTGCTCTTCAGGTTGTGTGTATTGAGCATCATTGCATATTTTTTGGCTTTTAGTTAATATACATGTAATGACCTGGAAGAGGTGAGTATTAGGTATGAGTTATAAGTTGACTTTTCAAAAGGATCCAAGTTTGAGCATCTCCAGCCCACACTCAAGTTTTTGGTTAAGTACCAAAATCTGTGTAAAATCTCTTAAAACTTATTCTAGTCTTTAACTCAAACCTATATCAAATTGAGTTTTACTTGAAATGTTTAGTCAAATATAGGGAGATCAGATTTTACTCAAATTTTACACGGTCATTTCCCCTCTCTCAAATTTATGACTATGCCAGTAAAGAACCATTCAAATTTATGTTTAGATTTGGATTTGTCCATTGGAGTTTTTCATACTAAATGATGCTCTTACTCAAATTTTCACTCAAAAGACGGGAGATGCTATTAGCAGTTGTGGTATGGTCCGCCCCTTGTGTGGTTCTACTCTATTTTTGGACATATAACTGTTTTTTAGCCTGTAACTTACGTTAGTTTTATCATGTCATACATTTAATACATGAATGCTGAGCAAAAAAAATTACATTTGGCTCCAGTTTGGTTTGATTGGTTCGAAGATATTGGCTCAAGCTTGTCCAAGGTTGGGTTTTACGCTTCATCTGTTTAAGTTTCAGACCTTGCCATCTGAATAAGTTAGGCCAAATAGTTCTTTTGATGTCTCTTAGAAATAACTTATTTAATTGATCATATAACCTTGAAAGTGCCAAATGGGGGAGAAAGATTCATTTATTCGATCTTTAACTGATTTAAGAGGTTGAATACTGGTTTGGTTTACTAGCAAATGTAGGAACTAGAGTTTTGGAGCTTGCACCATAAAAGAAATCGATGATGATGATTCCACATTTTTACACATGCCTATTGAAGTTCTGTGTGGTTTAAGTATCTTGGCTCAATTATCAGGAAGGATGGAGAGATTGCGAGTGATGTAATATACAGCGTACAAGTTGAATGGACCAAGTAGCAAAGTGCTTCGGGAGTATTGTGCGACCACAGGATACCTGCAAAGTTGAAGAAAAAGTTCCAACAAGGCTATCCATGTTGTAAGGCATGGAGTGTTGGGCTACTGTAAACAATATGTGAGCAAGATGAATGTCACTGGAATGGGAATATTGACATGGATGTGTAGTAAGATTTTGCGAGATGGGATGAGAAACGAAAATCTTTTGTTAAGGGTAGCATTGATTGAAGATAAGATGTGTGAAAATAGATTAACGTAGTCTGTGCCTGTCTATCGTAGAATGATGCAGTAGTTAGGAGGAGAATATGGTTATGTTAGATGGTAGCACTTAGGAGAGAGTTACCAAAATTGACTTTATAGGCTGCAGTTCGAAAGGATATAGGTCTTTTGGATATCGCGGAACATGATGCCCTCGGCAGAGGACATTGGAGAAAACCAGTTCATGTAGTGGATCCGAATTGATTGGGCCTTAATGCTTGGCTTGTTTTCCTAAATACACGCAAGAAAAAGTGGACATATAAGCCCTATTTGTTTGCCCTGATTAGATCATTAGCTTATTTGCTCGAATTAATTTTGGACACACTGAAATGATTTTAGTGACTTTTGATCTTTCAATTAAAGGATTTAAGTTTGATGAGCGGGTGTTTGAGGTCTTTTAGTGATGAAGAAACTATTGGTCACTGCTTTTACTCTTTCCAAACAAGTTTTGGAAAATAAGCTCAAAACTGCTTCAAAAGTTAACAACTGCATTTGCTGATATTTTACCTACTATCTTTCTTTGATGCAGTTTTGGGACCATTATCGTTTTCGCCAACTATGGAGGTAACATGTATTGGTATTTCCTTTGGTATTTAGTTGACGAGTACCTTACAGGCGCTCATTTTCCAGGGAACATCAGGGGTTCCAGATAGTGGGGGCTCTACTTCATCGCCAACCACCGACAGCAGTGATTATGAGCCGATGGCCAAGTCACACTCATCCTCTCATCGTAACTTCTCAAGCCACCGGTGCTTTATTATGTCCATACCCATTCATCCCCTCTCCTTTCCATCGGAACCACCTTCAAGAGAAGTTACTAACAACACAGCCACCACCTTTTCAGAGTTTGATGCTTCCATGCTATGTAGAGATGCATGTTGTTCAAGCAGTGCTAGTGGCAGTATTGATTTTGCAGATTTCTCCGAGCCATTGGAATCTGATTCTTCAAGTCAATTGTGTAGTTCATCGAACAGTTTTAAGTGCAGATTGTGTGAGAGGTTTCTTTCACAGAGATCCCCATGGAGTTCTCGTCGGATAGTGAAAAGCGGGGACATGCCAATTGCTGGAGTTCTTATGTGTCGTCACATTTTCCACGTAGAATGCTTGGACCAAACCATCCCGAAGGCGCGGAAAATGGATCCACCTTGTCCTCTGTGTACAAGATTAGAGGAGGAAAATTCGCCAGATCAGCGGGGTTTTTCCAAACAGAAGAATAGTTTCCCTAGACTTCGTCATTTCGGTGAAGATGGGCTGTCAAGGCCCTGGGGTTGCACACAGGCTGGTGATTGTATCCAAGGTGCTTTGCATACTCCTTCTCGCAACACTATGCTGTCACTCAACCATAACCGTGTCAGAAAGAATCTTTCCTCGAAGGGTAATTCAGGAAAGGAATATCCTGGAAAGTTGAGGAAAATTGGATCATGTTCTTCGCCTCAGTTGATTGGAAGGTCTTTGGAAATCAAAGCAGCTGGGTCATCAACGACCCTAACAGACACTAGTTCGAAATCATGAAATATATATGTATGATTTGGATACTGGAATTTTCAACGTACATTGCTGTCGAGAGCTGATTTATTCCACTTCTTGATTTAGCTGGTAAAAAGTATTTGATGAATTAAAGGGGTTGGTCTGATTGTGTTGTAATGTCTAATTTGGCAGGAAATGTGAGTTGAATTAACTGCCATGCGATGTCTATGGATCTTGCATTTTCTTCTTGACTAATTGGTTCTCTGGTGACAAACTAAAGCTAGCGTGTTTAATCTCAGGGCTGGAAGCCTGGAATTTAATATCCCTTTTATTCATAGCTAAAGGGTTTTGGAGTCTTGCTATTTCACTTGGTATAATTGGTTTTGCCGGTAGTTGGCTTCAACTTGTAGATGGAATTCTGTAGCTCCCTTTGAATCTTTTCTTGGGGTTAAAAGTGAGCTAGACCGATGGACCTGGGTTGAAGTAGTAAACCCTACTGTTTCAATGAAAGTAGAGCAGGGGTATCGTGAACAAACAAAATCAAACCGGGCTTACAACAGGTTTAGTGTTATGTGTTATCAGACCATTGGTCTCTTACTGCAACAAGGATCCCCTGGTTAAAGTAAAAAAAAACTTCTAGATGTGGTAATTTTTGTTTTCAACAGGGATGACAAATGCCAAAAGGAAAGGGTCACAGACCGATAGAGAAATTATCAGTGTACCATCTAAAATAATTGATGCTTCTCCTCTGATGGTTGTTGGCTGGTGAAGTTATTGAAATGATGGGCCACCGCAGAAGACACGACAATGGCCTGAAGATGTTCACAGTACTATGTGTGCAGATTGTTTATTGCTTATGGTTCAATTATTGTTGTTTTACTCTATTATGAAGCAAGATTTATGATGGTTTACTGGGCGAAGTTTTTTCCTTGTGAAAGTTTTTCAAGAAAATTACTCAGAATTTAAAATTAATGTTTGCGATTCGTTTAGATTCGAGCATTCTAGTGTAGATTTGTGGGTTTTATGTAGTGTCTCAGGTCCTCTCGTCACTTCAAATTGGGGTAAATTTTATGCTTAAGTATGATTCTCATACAAATGTGTGGTGGGGAGAAGGTTTGGAGCACAACGTGATGTTGCTCCAGAACCAATTGAACAATTACTCATTGAGGTCGTACTCGAAAAAGAATAAAAGAACCAATTGAGCAATTACTCATTGAGTTCGTACTAAGAGAAAAATAAAAGAATTTAAGAAACATGTTAATGTCGCATTGATTAGAAAGTTGGTGTGTCAAACGAGTCTTTAAATCTCAATTAATACAACTAGGCACTAAAATTTGACATTCATTGTTTGTTTTTTAACAAGAAAAAGAAATATGACATGACAAACTTAACAAGCGAAAAATTATTTTCACAATTAATAATTGGGGGTCCGTATTAGTTTATATACCTCGAACTAAGATTTGGGCCAAAAGCTTAAATAATTTTTTTAACTAATATTAAGAATCGAACCTACAAGTTTGGAGAAATACGCCCTTCTACTTAATCAACCCATTGAGTTTAAATCACTTTCACAACATAGAACCTGTATATTTAGTCATTAGTAAACACGTGAAATTTCACCATTAAGTAGGGACCACTATGATCCTTATAGTACTAAACAAGTGGAAACACATGTTCCACCTTACAATTACAGAATTGCCACAGTGTACCATGCATATATGGTTATCAAGCACTAATCACTTTCTGGGCCACTGTATGTTTTCAACTATTAGAGCCCATGGACCATATTTCCCTACCCACTGAAAATTCACAAAAAAAAAAAAACAAAAAGAATAAGGGTTCATTAAGTAGCATATATATATATATATATATATATATATATATAGGGCTATATGTAGCTGGGGACCATCATCGTAATTTTTCTCACATTCATGTGCGGTGTTGGCATTAAGCTAGACAATTTGCACATTCTGCCTACTGCTAGCTACTAGTTTTGAAAGCACAAAGATTTTTTTGATTTTCAATTGGGCCCATTTGGACCTTCACAAGGCTTTTCCCCCTTCAATACCCCATGTTCAAGCACCTGTCATTTTTCAACCAGTTTGAAAATTCAAATGGAGATAATGGGGTAATCCTAAAAGATAAATCAGTGAAAGAGACACCCTGCTCATGAGCTGCAATAACCACCAAGCTTTCATCCTTTATGTTGTTTCGTGTTTATTTTTCTTCATGATATCCCCTAAGGTTAATCATCAAACATTTCAAACTTTATGAAAAAGCATATTTTTTTTTTTTTACAATATGGAGAACATCATAATAGAATGAGGATGCGGAGTTTGGTGATCGATGAGCCACGCATGGTATGAGTAGAAGTTTGAAATTTCAAACACTGAGACAATTTTATTGCTCAAACGGAGAACAAAAGGAAAAGAAAAAAAGAGTCATCGTGTCATGAAAGATTCTAAGTCATAAATTCGAAAAAGGACATTTATTTGGTTTAAAATCCTAATCTGTCAGATCACATGCACAAATTGTCCAAAAATGGTTACAGAAAATGAGAAAACAAGTAATGGTTGATTTCCAAAGTGGCACCCCACAACAACAGTTAAATGCACTATTGTGAAAATTCGTTAAATGCATGTTCTCTCCATGTGCTGGTGGTCCCTACCTAATTTCCTTTTCCTTATACACCAAAACTAAAGTGAATTCCTCAAAGAGATGAAGCATGTTGTACCTCTCTCGCGTGAAGGGCCAGAGCCACCTTCGTACATTTGGGGTTATTTTACTCTATTTACTTTATTTTTTTACCCGGACTTTTTCGATTTTACACGTCCGTAATTTTGACTTTAACAGAATCTGTAAATTGTCTCAACTCGAGTTGAATATCAAAGACAACATAAATGCCTAACCATTCTCCTTTCATGTTGAGTCGATAGCATTACAAATGATGTTGCCGTGCATGCGTTTCTTTCTAATTTTTGAGAAGTCAATGAGGGCGATATATGTACTTTTTGATTAGTTATTTCTAACCTACGTCGCATATTGTTCTAATTTTTAACCTCATAAATTAATTTTTTTTACTCCTAAGCAAGAAACATATGGCGGCCTAAATATTCCCCCCTTACCCTATTGTCCGTTTGGTGTGAGATGTTTCATGAGCAACCTTAGAATTGGGACAGTTAGGTCCGAAGAGTGATGATTAGGTAGTTGAATTGGGATTTCGTTTTTATTTGGTGCCTTATAGCACATGGGATTGCCACCAGGGCATATCTGGATTTATTCCAATTTACATATATTTCAATTAATTTTAAAAAAATTAATTTTATAATCATTAGTACGTAAAGGGGAGGCCAATTAATTAAACTGTGGTAAATTCTTGCATTGACAAACTCTATAAAAGTTGATAGTGTTGAAGAGGTTTTAAATCTGTCACTAAATTCTTAAGTCTGTTTATAACTATCAGTTCAACTCCTTCAATCTCGTGAAATTACATTGATATTAATATACGATAAAATTATGCGTTCGTCTTGATTAATCTACGCCAATCAAACATATCTCTACGTATGCATTTGTCTTTCTTATCTCTAAAGCACGGGTGGGTGACTCCATTGTGGTGTAAAGTTGGTTCTGATTGCTTGGCAAGGGGAAGTTTTTCCTTGCGTCTTAACCCTTATCCTCTCTCTCTCTCTCTCTCTCTCTCTCTCATACCCATGTCATGCTTATGCATCTAGTTCCCACACAAAGATTCTGCTTTTGAGGTTGGCACTATATCATGCTAAATTGGAAGACAAGTCAGAATGCTTAGACAAGTTAAGTAACTAAACTGAACAAACCAATTTCTCTAGCTCCCCGTGGTGTCAAAATCTCCATAAATAAGGCCATGCCAACTTGTGCTTGCTTAATCATATCATCTCCAGCAACTGAGATTTACATAGGCATAAGCCTTTTGTGATTAAAAAAGAAAACCTTTTCACCTTAGGAATTTCTGTTTTCGTTGATTGTTTGGTCTCTAAGGCGCATTAGAATATGACATAATTACGCAATCATTAAATTTATATGTAGCAGCATAAGGTTTTTTGAGACCTTAATATGATTATCATGAAGGGACATATTTTATGGGAATGTTGTTTTAAAGAAAAATTATCCATACTTTTTGTGTTACTATGACATAAATCAAAATTAATGAAATTGTAGAAAGATAGAACTTGAAAATTACATAAAAATGATTAAGTCTTATAGGAAAAATATAATGGAGAATCCAGAAAACATACATTTATTTGTATTAAGAACGAAATCAATAACATAGAAACGAAACAACGATACAATATAAGAATCGAAATACGAAAATAAATACAATGTTATCAAACCAAGTCATATATTTAACATAGTTCTCTTAAGACTAAATCGTCGTCTTACCATGGGTGTTGGAGGATAGTTTCAGCGTCCTCTCTCAGGGTAAAACGGCTCCACAAATTATGTAACACCTAACCTCGTTCGCTTGTCGAACTTCCTTATGTCTGACTCTCTCTCACTTGAAAAATGAACTCAGGATGGATTGAATTTCGTTGGATGTACTTATTGCAATACCAAAAACAAGCTTGGTATATAGAGGTCTTTGGGTTACTAGCAATGAAAGGACTATCAACTAATGGAGTTAAAAACGGAATGGCCTTTGGATAGTACATGAATGACTTTTGGATGGTACGTGAATGAGTCATCATGGAGCATTATGGTGACTCTTGGGGTGCGAAACAACTAAGACTTTTCAGTTGTCCCAAGACTCTCTGGTGTCCTATTCATTCAAACCATTTGGATTTTCAACAAGTCTAGCATTAGACACTGTGTCTTTAAAACATATTTTGCCTTTGCTACGGTACTTACGACGTGAATAGATATTTGTCTTTCAAGATAAAATGATCGAAATTCTTTTGAAACAGCACTATAATCAATGGGCCTAATAAACCAAATAATATTTATGTACTCTCTCATATGATTATTCAGCAGGATATATGACAAGTGAGATAACAACTCAACAGGAAAGTAAATGCACAGGTTTGTTATACTTTTATTTCTTTAAAGTTTCTAAGAATACTCAGTATTCTGTTCTTACTCGACTATCTAAAGTAGAGCACTCATGATATTAACAAGTCCTTACGTAGGCATGGGAGAGGCTTTCTACCGTCTACTCGAGTCAATAACTACCTCATCTTATCTAGACCCGACCAAACACGTGGCTTCGTCAAGTCAGGTACCAACGAACCATAGTTGTTTCCCCTTTATTAGCTCAAGAATACCCAAGACAAAGACGTCACTCCCTCAGGGTCTGGAGCTGTCAACGCAGATATACTCCGAAATCACCTCCAACTGAATACACTCGTCGCCTAGTTGGGGTCCTTAATCAACAAATAGAACGACACCTGATGGGACTCTAACCCACATGGAATAAAACTCGGGACAATGTCCAGATCAACACTTGGCATGACGCCCACCAACTTCAATTTTATAATTTTTCATTACCGATCTTACTTGTTCTCTATATAGTTCCGCTACTTATAATGTTCACCCAACACCCTCCGTTTTCTTGTTATGGGTGACATTCGAACTGGTGTCCCTAACGTAAATTCTAAATTTTCACATAATCCACAAAACATTTTAAAGTTCAATACTAATACAACCTAACAGCACGATGGCTATCCTAAACTAAACAAATGGCACAATGGCCTTGTTACAACTTTCCATTATCAAGGTCAGCCAACACAATGGCTATAACTTTAATCGACATCAACACCTCAGACAGCACGACGGTTGTACCTGGAATACTGTGACTACTACAACATTTAGAATCACACAATTTTAACATACAATACCGATATCTCATACATGTTCCAATAACATACTAACAAAATAGAATCAAGGTCAAAGTTTGGTCAACTTGCTCACACGGAATTCCACAGAGATCCGTTGACTTACTTAATGTGATCGTGGATACTTGTGCAGTGTGTTCATGCAAAACAGATGTGATTTATAGTCTGAAATTACAATCCTGAATGTTCGAACATCAACTAGCAATTTGCTAAAATTTACAAGGTCGCTCGAGCATCTCAAAAATTACAAACTCTGAATTTCTGGTCAAAAGTTAGCTTTTGCCAGAAAATAAAGAGGTTGTTCGAGCGAGCCATCATTTTCAACAGATTCTGAGTTATGTTTTTCTACACAATCCAAACATGAATGAAACTCTAATCTGTCATTCCGGTTTAATACAAAAATGAAGAATAGAAACAGAGACTTTGAGACTTGAGAATCATTTCGCTTCAATCAAGTTAAACAACAAAACATCAACTATGATGAATTTCATGAAATCATAATGTAAAGTGTAAACCTTAACATGCAATCTAACATTAAATCATCATACAACCTACTATAAATCGTAAACTTAAGAGGTTAAAAGTGAAATTCCCTATCTCAATTGAAGAATCTAACAAAGAATAGAACACGAATTTGAAATAATTGAACAGAGTTTCGATTATGATTTATTTTCCTTCAAGAACGGCAAAAACACCAAGAACAACCTCACAATACTCTCTAGATTACAAAATTTAGGTGCAAGATTATTAGGATTAAGGCCTATTTTATATAGAAAATGAGTAAAAACTCTACATCAATTCTAAATTAAATCTATTATTCATGGCCATGAATTTTTCATATCGATTTCTAAACTAACTCCAATATTTTGTTATTAATCCTCAAATTAAATCTGATTATGGCCTTTAAGCTTAAAATGATCCAATGCTACGACTTAATTCGGCCATGAAAACCTATATTTAAGACCATGAATGAGAAAAAGATCTCAAAAAATTCTATCTCAAGGTTGCTGTAAATTGATAGTTTGCTCGAGTGGCCTCCACATTTTAAAAATTCTAAAAATTAAATAATTAAAACTCAGGATTAAATACATAATATAAGTTTTAAATTCTTATTAAAAATTATAGGTTGTTATAGTTGTAGATTTTGTTCAATTCAAATCTTATTATGCACTTATTACTTTGAGTAATAAGACAAATGTCAAATATTGAAGTGTTTACCGCTTTATTTCCCTTTATATGTTCACATTCACAATATGTGATGTTAACGTAAATTGAACTCAAATCCCATAAATGATGAGGAGAGACCAACTCCTGGGTAAGGCGAGATGGGTGTGTAACACCTTCTCATCTCGTAACTTAACTCCCAAGCCAAGATATTTGGTGATTATGGACTAGTAGCTCTGATTTGTCTCTATTGGCACATACTTGCTTGGTTCTTCTGGGACGACCTCAAATTTGAGTTATGACTCAAAGGAGCAAAACATCAATTGAGAAAAACCAATACAACAGAGAGAGATTTGAGGTAAGGATGGTTCAGATTGCCAATGCTTTAATACCCGTAATGGGAAGACAAGAATCTCACATGACCGCGCATGATGACAACTCGTCCACGTGCATGTTGGTTGACTGTTGGGCGGTTTTTGAATGGGGAGCCCACAACGAGTTAAGTTCGGTATTCCATTTTTATTTTAAGCACAGAGGACTTCAACCATTAAGAAACTAATAGACGGGTTATTTGCTCTAGATTACGTGTGCGATTGATTAAAGGCCAAAACCCCCTAAATACATATCTTGTTAACAAATAATTGAGATTTACAACGAAATAAAAATTTATTCTTGTTTTTTATTTAAAATTCTGACCCTGCTCATTCAGAATCCTAATTTTGTCCATGTCGCTCGATGCACACTAGAACTGCATGGCTGCATATACGTATGCGTCTGAACATCAGTGTCCGAAGCATTTTCCTAAACAAAATACTCCAACAACATAAATAGATCGATGCTAGTTGGATGAGCCATGAGGTGTGTGCGTAGAGCAAACTCTTTTGTTCTAAAATTAATTTTCTATTTGTTATGGCAGACAGACAAAAAATTATGAAGTTTGGTCTTTGTTTAAAGAAATATTGTTTTATTTAGTACCTATCATTAGGTTATCATCTTTTAGTCAGTGCTTGGTTTTCTTTACATTTGAGTACTTTTTTTGTATTAGATTCAAGTGGAGTGCCTGATGAAGCCACACTGTGATGAAACCATTATTTTCAAGTGAAAAAAAAAATCATAATGAAATTACTTGTATCTAATCACTTGTTATGTTAACTAAAGGAAATATTAATTTGTTTGATAGATGTTACTTCACGTCCTACTTATTTCCAAACGCAACCATAATTCTAATAAAATTAATGTTTTCTTTATAAACGTGTATAACCAATTTAGGCATGTTGCTACACCCGTTTGTTGTCACTTTGACGTAATCTCAAATTTAAATCATATATGGTACTTAACTCACCTCAATTTTGAAAACAAATCAGTTAAGTATAGTGCTACATATACATCACTTTTACACATTATTTTTACACATCAT
>JABCMJ010018550.1:0-34700 GCA_014822125.1 Arbutus unedo | reverse complement strand
TGTAGAAAGAGATATGAGAGAGATAGTGTAATAATTCTAAGAGGGAGAGAGGGGAGAAAGAGAGAAAGGAAGAGGAGAGAAATATGAAAAAATAAGTTAAAATAATAATTTCGCATTAATATCTAATTAAAAAGAGAGAGAGAGAGATTGATTGAGAGTGTAATAATTTTGAATTAATATTCTAAGTGAGGGAGAGAGATAAAGAGTAGAGAGAGAGAGAGATTATGTTTAATATATATTTAAAAAAAACGATGTTAAACTTATGTTAAATATTAAATATTGTAAATAATTTACAAATATTGTGTTCGGCGCATTGGTTAGAGGGGGTGTACATAAAGTATTAGTGGGGTAAAGGTCTAAAGTTCGATTACTATTAATGCCTCGCTAATGATCTACTTTTGGCGACAAAATATTTTGTCGCTAATATAATATATTAGGCGAGGAATTGCATTTTTCATCGCATGACCTTTTGCGTGAAACTATAGGCGACGAAAAACGTAATTTTTTAGACAAAAATATTTCGTTATTATAGACTAATTTTGTTGTAGTGAGATATAAGAAGATCAATTGACCTACTCTCTAAGAGGATAAGATTAATCATCTCCTATAATCTTGCCAAGAAACTAAAATAAAGGACCAATCTTATATAACCAAAAGATTCACTATGGTACAAGCTAGGTACGGATTAACATTTTGTCTAATTCAATATAGATACTATCTCTCTTTTACATTTTTTTCCTCCACCCTAAAGCTAACTTAGTCATTAGAATGGTGTTGGTGAAATACTACACAGGTGTCAAACTCTTTTACAGATCAAGCGAGAAGATGATTAAAACCGTTCCATCACCCTACTATAAAGAATACCTACAGTTCAATGTATAGTTACGAATTACGGATGAAAAGTCCGTGGCTCAATAATTGCATTGACTGATGAAAATGTTTAATCTGTTAAGGTTAAAAGGTTAGGGAATACCGTACCATCAAGTTTCTTCAAGAATTAACAGGCTTAACAGCACACCATAGCTGAGCAAAAAAAAAACAGCACACCATAATTGTGTCCATTTCCTTATTACAAAATTGAATACGATCAAACTACAGCATCTCTCTCTCTTTCTCTCTCTCTCTCTCTCTCTCTGCATGTATGTGTGCGTGCCACTTAATCGGAGGATCAGCGCTATAGTAATCAACATGGCCACGTACTTACACCATCAAAGGCTGTGATAATATTTAAAACCTCAACAACTTGACAGCTTGAAGGCATATTAGACATATGGAAAGCAGGCTTTATTTCTTTTATTAATTTGGTACAAGTTACATTCATTATATTCCGTTCATGCTTGTGGTTGGTTATTCATAACTTTTGTTGTGGTACGATGAGTTAAATAAGTCGTGACACTTGACATCTTACGATCACCTTTGCTTTTTATTCTATTCATTTAAAACAAAATTGTCTACTACATGAAGTGAAGTGAGAATTTCAAAAATTATTTTTACTAAGATAAATTCAAATGTTTTCTCAAACATTAAAAAAACTTATTGATATCTAATAACTTGAAAAAAAGGTTTATTTTTTTTTAATAAAAAAGTATATTTTTTTTTCAAGTTCTTGTTTTACATATTTTTTTTTTAATTGGCGAAGAAAAGTTTTCACGATGGATATAAAGTGAGGACAGAATAAAAGGGTTTCCACTTAGTTGGTAATAGACCAACAGTAGACAAAGTCAAAATGAAACTGTTAAATTGGCAACAACAACAGCCATATGTACTCTGTCAGGTGAGAGAGTTATTTTAGTAGAGAAGATGGGTTAATACGGTAGGTGGAGTTGAGGTTGGGCCGGGTTGTGAGGCCGTGGGCCTGGGATATAATTTTAGACTTGGAGTTTTGGGCTTATATATATATTTAGGGTAAGCTATTCTACAATTGTATTAATGGATTGCTAGGCCAGGGCTAATTTGGCATCTTGCACGCGCTAACGGATTTTTGTGAGTGAAAAGACAAGTTGGAGTGCTTACTCACACGCATAAGAAAACACAAGCAAGTACTATATTATCGTTTTTATGAAAAGCCATGTGCGTACGTATTTAGTCACTAGTGAAAATCTTGGATTTAGCAGCGGTCTAAATCGTCACAAAAGATCCTGAAAAGTGTTATTGTAGATCCGAGAAGGCTATACCAACAGTTTGTAAACGTCGGATAAAGCATCGCGGGATGACCATCGCTGTAGGGTTATAACGACGCTTTTTGCAAGTGTTGGTACAAGTTTTATTTTACTGACAGTTTATTTAGTGATGCTTTCAATTATTGGTATAAATAATTTACCTTTTTAGGGACGGTTGGTCCAATTATTCTCTTACAATTTGAAAAGTATTGAACATACTCTTATTAAAAGGAACATATTCATAATCGATCTAAACTCCATTTTATAACCTTGCATTTTCATTACAAAAAATAAAACTAAAATATCGGAATCCAAATTATATTACATATATTTGTCACAATTTAAGAGTACATCAAAACTCTTGTAAAATTGCATGAATATGGATAAAATTTCGTGTTTGCGTGGTCTTTCCACAACCAACAAAGCTAACGACAATTTCGTGTTTGCGTAGCTCCAATTCTAGTGCTACTGTAACAGCAAACCCACATTGTATGGATAAAATTCCTTCACTTATCATTTATCAACTATCGCAACTTCTCAATATTGAAGATATATATACTCATTAGCTCACATAAAAAGAAAAATCCATGCACTTTGGATGATCTAAGAACAAAATTTAAAGGGTTGATACCTTTCCTTCACGTAGGGAGGTGAAGCAGAAGACCTAGAAGCATAACATAAGGTAAGTGCTTCAAACTGAAAATTGAGTTGAAACAGACAGAAACATAAACTTCACGACTCCTTTTAGCGGAATTCTCACCTTCCTTCTCTTGAGTCTGACATCTAAATACCTACACACACATTCCACAAACTAATGAATTCAAATCAAAACATAATGAAAAAAATTAAATACCTACACACACATACTCGTTTAACATGGTGTAGGACCCTCAACTACTGGATAAATGTTAGTTACCTAACATAATTCAAAAACTCTCTAAGAAAAATAAAATTGTGACAAAAGGAGAATAATTGTTGTCACGTCGATTCTCATACATCCCGGTTAAATTGAAATACTAAAAAATGTCTAATGCAGTGTAATATAGTCATAAGATGACTAAAAGACAGGTTGTTTGTTAAATTCCACACCATACAACCATTGAGTTACAAGAAAACATCTGCAAGCACTGGTAATAGCAATCTGCATACACCTCGCACAACAATAACAAGACAATTTGGATTTTCAATTATGTAGAAGCAAAAGTGACAAATGCTGCTTAAAATGTGCACAATAAACTATTGAGACAAAGGTTAAAATCCACAAAATTGAATTACGGCATAGAACCAAGACAACAACAAACAAAAAGGGATTAATATCGACGTACCATCGCCAGTTTGCTGCTGTTTAAACAATAAGACAGTCCTGTTGCAACATAGCAAGAAACAGTTAGCATGAATAGCAAGATACTGAATAAGTTAACAAATAGTATAAGAACCATTAAACTGAAAATGCAGGAATCATTCAGCAAATTGAAAAGGAAAATAATAGAGCGGAGGAGGACAGCCAATAGCAGAGCGTAACCACTTCTCAAAGCATCATTATGTTTGTCAAGGAACCATAAATTTTCGTACTTAGAAGTCTGCTCGTAGCTAAAGAACTTGACCGGTGAGTTCGGCACAATACTAGCACAATTTGTCCCATTGTCTTTAAAAAAATTCATTGAGGCTGTTAGAAAAATGGTTATTCAGCAGGCAAAGGAGGAGAAAATCTTCATAGGGAAATGGTCCTAACCTGAAGCAATATTTTTAATCGCTCTAGCGGGGCTATTACAGTGCGTCACTTGCATTAGACATGTAGGAATTAAGTGAAAGATTAACCATTGCAAGTTGCAACCTGTAAAATGAAATACGTCTAATCTTGCAATCAAACAGCCCCTAATGGTTTAAACGCTGGAAATGCTACCTCACGGAATTTGAATATGTCTAATCTTGCAATCAAACAGCCCCTAATGGTTTCTACATCTTCGAGACTGATTTTCAATTGGTCGACTATCGTTCATAATCCCTCCTTGATTACAAAATTTAGTGTAATTAATACCAAAAAATCATTCGGCCCTTGTATCAAACACCTAGCATGCATAACCCCCCATGATTGCAAAAACCATATCCAGTGAAACATTAAGGTGCAGAAGCATTCCAACTAAGGAGCCCCAATTTCTATGTTGATGATGACAATCTAAAGAGATGGCAGTGTGACCCTTAGGCCCAGCTAACTTTGATAATACTATTATATTGTCAAAAATATGCACAGAAACTTCAAATGCGTATGTGATAATGTTTGTTTAGTGGCTCCCTTTGTAATAGCTAACAGGATTTTCTCCAATAGTTCGAAACCAGAAAGAGGAGATCGAGCAGAGAAAATAGATAAATAGCAAACAGATTGAGCAGAGAAGGTCGATCAGAGAGAGTCTGAGAGCGAGTGAGAGAGAGAAAAGATTACCTCATGGCCAATCGACTTGTACGGGAAAAAAAATTGTGATTTATCGTGAACATGATAGTAATCGATATTAGAAAATAATTGGTGATTTTTCTAGCCACGTACTCATAATCGCTTCAAAATTTTGGTGATTTTCAAAGAAATTAGTGCAGCACCGATTCGAATTTGAGACTAAGCAACTGAAACATCCTATAGTACTCCTGAAAGACTCGAAGCGATACTCAAAAGACCTAACCTTGATGTTGGAGAGGAGAGAATAGGGGACACGAGAAACGAGGTCGGACTGAGGACTAGGGGGATCGTGATGCACGGGGATCTGGAAATCGAAAGCTTCGCCGGTGAAAAGAGTTCGTACTTGGCAGAGATCGATCCAGTGTCAGAGTATACTCCGGCATCGGAATTTGCATCTGTCCTGTGAGTTCCGACACTGGAGCTTCGGAGTGCTCTGAAGGTGTGATCTTCTGGTAGAGAGCTCGGAGATTGAGACTGAGACTGAAGGGCCTCCATTCGAGAGAGTGTAGCTTCGCCGGAGAAGGGAAGCGAATGGTTAGGTTAGGCATAGGGATGGAGCCAGGGGCAAGTAGGGGCGGTCGCCCCCAAGATCTAAAAAATTAGAAATTTTCTATTAGAAAAATTTTTTTTTAGCCAGAATGTATAGGCCCGCTCCCTCCGATTGGCTCGTCCCCCCACTCTGATTGGTCCGCACCCCCTACATGAAACTTCTGACTCCGTCCTGGTTAGACATATCGGCGAAGTCTAATGTATCGTTGGTAATTTGTTGCGTCTAAGGGGGGAGGAGAGAGAGGTTTGACTTCTCAAAATGAATCTGGGTGTCATTGGCAATGTCATGGTTCACCACTTTTTTGGGGGAGCTACACCAATGGTTTATTATTAGCCGTGACCAACATTAGGTATGCAGCAACGATTTATAAAAAACCATTGCTAAAAAACCCCTTTCTAGTAACGCTTTGAAGACGTTGCTATTTCCTTGGTTATTTATACTGTTGGGATAAAAACCGTTAGGAGATTCCCATTTTTTTGTAGTGAGTGCATTAGATTAATAGTATAAATGGGTCAATGGACTAATTCGGATAATCACTTCAGAGTGCAAAATGAGAATTTTTTGGGTATAAAACATGCGTTAAATGGTCTAAAATGTAAGAAAATTATCTAACGGTCATTTTTGATATCTCATGGGTCTAAAACAGATACCAGAAAGGAAATATATGGCTGTTTTAGCAGCCGGTGATTTCGAGACAGATTCTATCTGAAAATTTCAGCTACTTTGGGCCATTGTTTGGGGATTAAAACAAAATCATATTGAGGTCTTTTCCTAAGAAAGATGTAAATCTTGATCTTACATACACTCTGAAATTTTTCGGGCTCAAACGGAGTTTTTGAGTGGATTTTATGATCATTTTTGCGGCAAGGGTATGAAACTGCGCGAATTACTTTAATTTAAAATTTTGGAGTAGTTAACTTGAGAATTTAATAAAGTGGTAAACATGAAACAGTTAGGTTTGAATCCTAGCTTCGCAACGACACATATTAGGGTCTAATCGGACCATCAAACGATTTTATACGATTTTTCTAATGAGGCTAATTTTGATACTTATATTTTTGAAATATGCAAGTGTGTAACCCCATGTCTTGCATGCAACTCAGGATCAATAATAAAAATAAAGAATTTTAATTGTGTTATGTGCCATGGCTTAGTCTAGAAAACTTAACCTGGCAGAAATTGGAGGGTATCATTCATACGGTTTAGACTGGTTGCCACCGCCTAATATGTACGGGATCGACGTTGACTGAAAGCTCGACACAGATGGGTTTAGAGGGTGGGGGGTTGAGGATGCAGGATGGTGGTACCATAGGTGGGAGGTCTGTAAGACCATTGACTGTTGATTGATTCTGTGATAGATCGGAGAATTATTACATGCTAGATCGTGAGTCATGCTGGTGTCGTGAGTAGAGTCAGATCTTGAGCTGTGTGGGTTCGTGGCCCGCAAATGGGAATCTGGCACTTAAAAACATAACATATGGGAATCTAAGCATGGGTATGAAAGTGGAACTAGTAATTAGAACCACGTAAACAGTAAAAGTTAGAATCAATCTATTTATTACATACTTGCATTTACAGGGGTTCATAAGGGGTAATTGCTATTTTACTAGGTTTCAATACTCATAGTATGTTGTACCATGACCCCTAGCCAAATGTAGGAGACGAGTCCGAGCCTGAACCAGAAGTAGAAGTAGTGGCTGCCGAAACAGAGGAAGAGGTTCCCGAATTAGTGTGACCCTGGATGTACTAGTAGTTAAACTGTCAACAGTTTGTTAAAGGTCCACATATGTGGGGTTAATATTATTAGTGTTATTTAAATTTTTCGCCACTATTATTGTTTAGAAATTGAAATATTTATTTAATTATTTTATTATGTTTTAAATTTTAAACTTGAGAGATTTTTTTATATTAATGATAATTAAGTATTAGATTTTAATTAACTACTTATGAACCATTTTAATAGTTTTAAAAAATAATCATTTAAAATTTTTGGGTTCTTTCTGTTGGTATCAGAGTCATGTTCAAACCTCTGGCTTTGGGTAATGGGTAGGCATAAGTGACGTACGTTAGACACGCCAGTCTCAGATTCATCAATACACATGTTACCCCTTCCTCGAGTTTAAAAAAAAAAATCAATTAATTTTTTTAAATAATATAAAGATTGACCTTTTGAAAGATTATGTTATTTATTTTATTATTATTATTTTTTTTAAAATAGTAATTTCTTTAAGTCTTCTGTTTTATTTTATTTTAACTCGCTGTTATTTTTTTTATTGGTAGGATGGCGGCACTCCGTGCACCTAACCGTATTCCCCACGTTTATCGTACCTGCTACAGTAAGAAGTGTGGTTGCGCGAGATGGATACCTATCAGCTAGTTTAGGAATGTGTAAAATTCCTTGCGAAAAAGACTATAATCGTGACCATGAGTAGAATTGACAAATAGCATCCAGAGTCGACCACGAGCCGACAGATTATTATGATCTTAGCTCTGACAGGGAGACAAAATAGAACGTTAGGATTTTGAGACTAGTAGACAAGTCGTGGGGTAATCAGTGATAGTATGTCAGTAGAATGAATTTTGCTTGATTTTAGCATTGTTAAATAGTAGTTAAATCCACAAAGATATAATTTTGATTCTTATTAGTAAAATGCTTGTTTTGTTGAATCCCTCAATATTATGTTGTGCGTGATCTCCGTTGTTTGACTTCTTGCTTGCATTACTATTTGGAGTAAATTTAGAACTTTAAATTTAGATGGTGAGGGAAACTCATTCCGAAGCTATCCGACGCAATGGGCATGAGGCCGAAGTTTCTTCAAACCCCGCTAACAATGGAAATGGGGGCCCCATCACTAACGCAATAGTAGCAGATTTGGCCCAGATACTCCAGACCATAGCTGTTAATATGTAGGCCCCACTCCAGGCTCCTTTGCCTCGTGGGCTGATGAATCGGATTGCCATGTTCTCCGAGTTTTGCAAGTAGAGACCTCGGGTCTTCACTTGGGAGCCTAATCCACAGGCAACATTAGGATGGCTTAGGCAAACAAAAAAGATGCTGAAAGTGATAGAGGTATTAGTACTAGCACATGACCTGACGTGGGCTCGATTTGAAGAACTATTTATGGACAAGTACTTCCCCACCCCGATCAAACAGGAGATGATTCAGGAGTTTCTGGGTTTGAAGCAAGGAAGTATGACGGTGACGCAATACATGGCTCGTTTCGAGGAGTTATCTCGTCATGCCCAGGAAGTTTGAGTGGGGTTTGGACCCTGGCGTTCGAGGAAAGGTGATCGGGTTACAACTCCCTACTTTTGCTCAGGTGGTGAGCACAGCGTTGATCAATGAAAGAGAATTGCCGACTCGAAGAGGATTTGGAATCAGCGCAAAACCACTCAGACTTTGGGAGGGCCAATCCGAAACGACGAACTATAAGCCATACAACCAGAAGCCCCAACAGAAAATGGGGGGTCAAGCGCAAGGAAACAGAGCCAATCTAGGATGGAATCAGGCAGGGAAGAAATATTTCGGTTGCAGATAAGAAAGGCACATTCAGGCAAATTGTCCGCAGATAGTTTAGATAGATAATCAGCATCAACAGAGGTAGCCAAGAGGCCAGAGACCATCACAACAGCAAATGAACAATAATAAACCCAGAAATCCGTCACAAAACGAGAATAAATTGCAGCAACGTTAGCAAGGAAAGAATACCAGACAATATGTTCATCAGGGCAACAATTATCAGGCGGTCAGATGTTTGCACTGCAGGATGAACTCACAGTGGGTATGCAAAACTGCTATATAAAGCCTGACTTCATCCCTGCCTTGTCTGGGCACCTTGCTGTTAGGAGCAACCCTATTTTTGTCATACCGACGATGCTTTGGAGTACAAAGATCTTAACTCCAAGGACCAAGAAGACCATGAGTTGGCAGATTATTATGATCTTAACTCTGACAGGGAGACATAATAGAACGTTAGGATTTTGAGACTAGTAGACAAGTCGTACGGTAGTAGTGATAGCATGTTAGTAGAATGAATTTTGTTTGATTTTAGCATTGTTAAATAGTAATTAAATTTACATAGATATGATTTTGATTCTTATTATTAAAATGCTTGTTTTGTTGAATCCCTCAATATTATGTTGTGCGTGATCTCCGTTGTATGACTTCTTGCTTGCATCACTATTTGGAGTAAATTTAGAACTTTAAATTCAGATGGTGAGGGAAACTCGTTCCGGAGCTGTCCGATAGAATGGCCATGAGGGCGAAGCTTGTCTGGGGAGTATGCAAAACAGCTCAGACTCAAAGAGGATCTGGAATTAGTGCAAAACCGCCCAGACTTCGAGAGGGCCAATCCGAAACGACGAACTAGAAACCGTACAACCAGAAGGCCTAGCAGCAGATGGGGGGTCAAGTGCAAGGAAACAGAGACAATCTAGGGTGGAATCAGGCGGGGAAGAAATGTTTCGATTGTGGACAAGAATGACACATTCGGGCAAATTGTCCTCAGACAGTTTAGATGGACAATTAGTATCAACAGAGGTAGCCAGGAGGCCAGGGACCGTCACAACAGCAAACGAACAACAATCAACCTAGAAATCCGCCACAAAACTGGAATCAACTGCAGCAACGTCAGCACAGATAGAATACTGGACAGTATGTTCATCAGGGCAACAATGAGCAGTCCGTCGGAGGAAGAATGTTTGCACTGCAGGGTGAGGAATATGACCCTTAAGGATTTATCATTTATTTTCCTTCAATGCACATCTCTATCTAGATTTTTTAAATGGTATGCCCCTCTATGCAATACTGTATGAATTTGGTACGGTCCTCCATAGTTAGGTGCCGTAAAAACTCGTTTTAAATTAATCTATAAGAATTAAATTTTCATATTTTGACCAAAAACTTGTGCGAACTGTTTGAATTTATTCGCTACATATGAGAATATTAGAAGTTTTAGTTGAGCATTTTGCATTTCAAAAACTCTCTCTCTCTCTCTTTTTTCATTCGGACATAGGAGTACACCACTCATACACCTAGGAGTACGCTACTCTCTCTTTTGCTCCCCCACGTGGAACCCCCAAACTATGACCTCATGCTCATGCCTTCTACTCCTGCTCTTCACTCCTAGCCCACAATACCTCTCCCATCAGGACACCATGAACCTCCCATCCATGGTAGACCAAAATCTCTCCTCACTCCATCTCATATTTTTCACTATTTCTTCTTGATTTACTCGTTGGATGAGTTCCATTACTTGCCTATAAATAGCAAGCTTCCTATCGTTCATGGACACTCCAATTGTAACCTTGAGATTGAGAAGTGAGAGTAAGAAGAAGAAGAAGTAGGAAGAAGAGCCAAGGAACCCAGTTGACATATTCCGCAATCCGGAGCTCGTGCCCACTTCCAATCAATCCAATTCATTCTCATTCATCACCTAGAAATAAGCTCTTCTATCCTTGATGCTCAATTTTAATATTTAGAGCAAGTTAGTAAGCTTGGTATTCACCAATAGAGTAAGCACCTCAAGCTAGAAAATGATCCACATCCGGATGAATGCCCCCTTTGCCTTTCTAGAACATTGAACTTTTCATAGTTCATCCGGATGAACCCAGCTTCCTCGATCTAGATGAACTTTGCCTCTGCCTTTAATTTTGCCTTAGAAAGTTTTGACTTCATCCGGATGAACTTAATTTACATCCATTCGGATGAATTCCACCTCTATATTAAATATTGCCTTAGAAAGAAAAATCTATCTAGATGAACTTTCCCTCTGTAAATGACATGTTCTGTTTTAGATAGATTTTTTATCTGAACTTCAGAGTAGCTGTGCGAATGCTCGAGACTTGGACTGACCTCAAATTTTGTAGGATGATAGATCGATACATTATCGGACATCTCCGATGTTGTAATAAATTGTGGCAGATTTCCACCAAATATGTTATTGCCATATTTTAACCAACATAAGGACACCTTCAAGTCTTAAGCCACTCATAAAAAGTATTCCGAACATATTGAACTACATTTTTGTAAAATTATAGAACATTTGGAGTATGATTCATACCTTAACTTTACGATTTTATAAACTGAAATTTGAAGACAAAGATTAGCGATTTATGTTTTAGTTTTCTTGGACCCCAAAACCTCCCGTACTCGCTCATTTCATCGTTTGGGAAACATATATGCTAAATTAAGAATGTTTGAGGTTTATGACACGTAATCATTATTTTGTCTTAGAAACCAATGTTTTATTCGAACCAAACGAACCTAAACCACTCAACCGGATGACTTCCACCTCCAGAAGTCATATTGTCTTTGAAACATGTATTTCAACGAATGAGTTACTCTTAGGGATCATGTACTAATTAAGCCTATTGGCGGATCTTTACGCGTTCCAATGCCTACGATTTTAGGAGCACTTAACCTTAACCGTAACCCATGCTAATGCATTGTAAACTACTTAGATTGATATTTCAATATCATGTTTCAAACTAGATACATTACGGTATGCCATGCCATCTTATCATGCTATCCATGAATGTATTTTGTTATCTTATTTTGCCATGATAATACATGTCTGTGCTATAAAAATAAATCGCATGATCACCATGAAAACATAATTTAGTTGGATTTACGTATATGGGCTTATGAATTTAGAATATTGTTTGGTAAATGATATTTGGACATTCCGTGGGTGAAAACTATAATTATAATTAGAATTAGAATTATAGACAAGAAAGATCTAGATATCAACTTGTAACTATAGAGAGAAAATTAGAATTAGAAAGAACCAATAATAACCTAGCAAAGCCATTACGACTTACAAAAAAGAAAAAAAGTCTTATGTAATTAGCTAGCAGGTATTTTTATAAACATAATAAACAAAAATTTAGTAGGTTAATCTATTTTCTACTCCAAAAGATCAAGATTAATCAATAATAGGAATTAGTAGTAAGAAAAACTTTTAGGGTAAAAGTAGAAATAACTAGAGATCATCCAGGACTATGTAACAAACAATCGGATAGTTGGATGATGAAATGGATTCTTTCAATAGATTAAGGACGTAGTACATAAAATTAGAAGAGTTGAAGGAGTAATAAAGATAACAAGCCATTACCCACTGTGCTTTCGGTTCCAAAATATCGAACCATCCCGTGGGTCCAATGGTCTGATCTAATCTTTAATCCGCAAGACACATGACCCGGGAAAAAAAATCTGATGGCGTGTGATATTCTCGAAATTCATTGATCGCCCGTCCTCCTTCTCCTTCTAGTCTCCCGAGCTAATCAACGAAACCATTACCAATTCCTCATCATCAAATTCCCCATCCAATCAAACTCAAAGGCCAGACCCAGCAAAAATCAAAGAAAGAAAGAAAGAAAAAGGGAGTTCCGGTCCTTTGGGGGTTAAAAAATGGCAAATTACTACGTGAAGGCGGAGCCGCCGACGGATCTGAACCGGAACACGGAGTGGTTCACGTATCCTGGTGTTTGGACAACGTATATATTGATCCTCTTCTTCTCTTGGCTTCTTGTGCTCTCCATCTTCGGATGCACACCCGGCATGGCCTGGACCATCGTTAATCTCTGTCATTTCGCTGTAAGCTCCATTCACCTACCTCTTTCCGAAAATATTCATGCACATAAGTGGTTGATTGGAGGTTTTTGTGTTCTGTGTTGTAAGGGTTTGATGTTATTAATCATGTTCATGCATGTGGTATTGAATTGGTGCTTGATTCGATTTTTATTTATTTATATCCTTGCTGATGAGGGTGTGCCATGGCTTCATCCGTTTAAACACGAGTACACAAGCCCTAGCAACTTCGAGGGAAGTGAGAAATGGAATTAACCGTAAGTGTACTCTCAAATTCGAAACTGAGAACTCTTTTATCTTGCTATCTCATATAAGTTGTTGGCCATGGATGGATTTGGATTGTTTTGATGAGGGGTTTCTCATGGTATCAGATAATTTGGATAGGCTAGCTCAATTGTTTTCTAATAACTTGTTTGCCCTTAAAGGCATTTAGTGTCTATTTCCTATGTTGTGTATGAGGCAGTTTCTACGGATTAGGTTACGAAGCACTTGCTGAGTATAGAATTTCATGTTTTTAAATCTTTATGGCAGGATGATTGCTGAGTTTTGTTCCATATATGCCGCTTGAATGGTTGTTGAGCAGGAAAATATTCTATGGTTCTAATATGGATCGATAATGGTTTTTGATATTTGATGCGGCTTGGAAGCCTTTAGATTGATGCAGTTAACTTTGTTCTTAGAAAAGACTTTCAGTAATGCTGGTTTGGTGGAGATGCAGAAATCACTCTTTATGCCTTCATATACTGTCGTCCTTTTCGTGTTTCACAAGGTCCATTTTTTTTTTGATAGCCGAGGTATCTGGCTGGCTTTGGGATTACCCCAACCTATTGCCGACTAGTCATCGGGAGACTAATCCCACTGTCCACTTGTGGAGGCCCTCTAAGTCCCAGGCCATGACCACTGGGCCACCGCCAACCCCTTGTTACTTTTGACAATTGTTTTTTTATTACGCAAAGTTTCCTTCTTCCCTATTTTAGTGGGACTTAAGGCTCAGTTTGGTTGGTAAACAAAATTTCCTTTGCCTTGCGTACTGTATGCAAACCTTGGAGCGTGAATGATATTGTCACTTCATGCCACTGAGATCACTAAGTCATTTGTTCTCTTGTTGGATATAATATCACAATTTCCGTCCATTTCCCCCATATGCATTGGTCAGTTTTATTTTTTTGGAGGTGCATGAGCAATGCAGGCCTTTTATTACTTATAAGGGAAAACGTAGGCCTCGGGGCATAAGCAGTTAGAATTTTAATTTTATGTTTAATAAATAAATAAAACCATTTAAAAGTTCCAGAAAAGGGTGATAATGATAACAATGCTAAGTAAAAGTTGCAAAAGCTCCACTAAATCTAGAATTATATATGGTAGTATAGGTGTACGCCAACTTTGATTTGAAAAACAAATACCCGAATAGGTACTCTCACGTTATAAATATTGTCAGGTTAAGAGAGAGGGTGAGAGTGGGAAGATACATATGCCCTGTTGTTTCGAAAAAGCATACGCGTCACATTAAATGCGTAAAAAATGCACAAAAGCTTCACCACATTGTGCGAATGTCCCATTGGCTAGGCGTAGCCTTTTGGAAGGTAAGGCACAGATTCGAACGCCTCGATGCGTTTTTCCATAGCCTAGCCTTGATGTGAGCCTCAACTTAGCTTTTGTAGACATTGGTTTGTACTAAGTATTGGTATGTAGGATTTAATCTGGAGCTGCTAATATCCAATCTAGCATGACAGTCCACATAGCTTGAGATATTTGGTCTTCTTGAGTCAAGTTGTGTTTCTGGTCTACAAAAAGTGCAAGTGGTGCTTCAACTTCTTTTTGTGATTTGTTTCAAGTCTGCAATTGTTGGGCTCTTTCTTGCTGTAAAATCTACGGGAGGGAAATCCATGTGATTGCAGAGTTACAATGGCAAACTCCTATATTTATTTTATTGATCTTTTGTAACTATGTGTTTCTCGTGATACAATTGCCCTATTGTTATCATTTGTTTGCATTATGGTTACTTCTTTTTGTTCTTATAATCCTATCACAACTTCTACTTCTTTTACTCTCTCTCTCTCTCTCTCTCTCTCCTTTCAAAGTTTCTACCAAACTCTAGTTGAACCTCCTAAGCCTCCTTACCATTGGTAGGTGCCTAAGTGGTCAATATCCTGAAATCATTATGCAGCTGTTCCTAAAACTACGTATCGATGAGTTAGCTAAATTTTCAAAGATCTGGAGTGACTCCCCTTAGTGGTTGTCAAGACAACTATCGATAAACAGTCTTTGCTTAGTATAGATACAGACGTATGCACATACTGATTTGCTTCATGCCTTCATATTGCATGGTCAAAAAGTATACTTTTGTATGTAGGTCACGTATCACTTTTTCCACTGGAAGAAAGGAACTCCATTTGCTGATGACCAGGGGATCTATAACGCATTGACCTGGTGGGAGCAGATTGACAATGGACAGCAGCTCACCCGCAACAGAAAGTTCCTCACTGTTGTACCTGTGGTGCTGTAAGTTCACTTTAATTGTATCAGCCTTTTTTTGGATATCTAGACTTTCCAGATTCGTTGTCTAAGCCATCTTTGTATGTGATATATTATGCATTAACTTGCTGTTAATTATTTAACCATACACAGTAGAATTATCTGCCTGTCTATGTTTGTACATGCTTAGTAATGTTTTCTGTTGAGAATGTAAATGATGAATTTATCCCTCTCTCTCAAAGCTTAAGCTTTTAGATCAGTTGGTGTTAACAATTTAATATGATATCAGATCAGACAACATATCTTGTGTTCGAAACTCACCTGCCGACCTAGACATTAAATATTTGCACTTGTTTAGCTCGCTTATGGAGGAGAACCTGGCTACGTGTGAGGAGGCATGTTGAGAATATAAATATTAATTTATCCCTCTCTCTAAAAGCTTAATAATTAAATATTTTTCATATGTTATACAAGAGTTATTGTGGAGCTGATAGGTATATCACCAGGTGACTGCTTGTGTATGCTTCAAGTTATGCTAATTGCCTGTTTATTAGTCTACCCAAGAAGTGCTTTGTTTACATCTACCTCTGTCCCTCTTTGTTAGTTCAGTTTGCAAATCTAACTTCTTAAGGAGACAATCATTACACTTTCTGAACTTCAACTTTCCCATATCCACTTTTGAATTGTTAACTATTTTTAAAAGAATAGGGAAAAATAATAATGTCACCCAATTTTGTTCAGCGACTTTTCAAAGACAACATTCTATGCTTTTCTTTACAAGAAAAACTGTGTGATAGAGCACCAAAAAAGGGCAAAACATGTATTAAGTTTTAAAATTGAAAAATGCTCAACAAGAAAATGGAGATTGCCTCTTAAATTTACAAGGGAAAATGAGGATTCATAGAAGAGTCAAATGTGAAGAAACAAAAGCTCATCCCAGATGTGCACCTAGAAGCTTGAGGAGTCTGATCCGGACCTCCCTCAAACTGGCTTGAGCCTTATAGAAACACTCCAATCCAACCACCAATATGGAATTTAATCATGGTCTACAATTATTCGTCTCTTGCAGAATTACGCAGGTCTCCTCTGGTAGTGGATTCTCATAGGAGAAAAACCCCCAACCAGAAATGATGGAATATGACATCTTGTCAGAAATCACACTCAGCTTCTGCTAAATGCCTTGTTGACCTCCACATTGCACATATCCTTCTGTCTCCCTTATTTACCCGCACTTTCATTCCAATTGAGGTTTTCTCTGAACAAACAATGAAAATGCGCCGAATCTCCAGATTATTTTCTATGCACAAGTTACCGGGCCAGCAATAGACTTCCCTTACACTGAACTTGAGGATCAAATTGATTGCAGGGAGTTCGGTCACATCAAAATAGCTATCATGGACTTAGGTGTTTTTTATTTTGTGTGCCAAATTTCCAAGGGGGACTACTCTTTTGCCCCAAGAGTTCCAAAAACGGTAAGTAATTGGTCTGATTCTGAGACAACAACATGAAAAAACCATTGTTCAACTATTTGACAACATGAAAAAACCAAATGCTCTGCCCAACCTCTCTATCTATCCAAGGGATGGAAGGGTAGAGGCCTTTGGTGTCCCCTCCAGTTAAGAATTAGGGTCTCACAATCTCAAGCCAATTTGCTTTTCTGTCATGTCTTTCTTCGTTCATGGTTTGGTATTCCGATGTCCTAGGCATAGAGAAACCACACCATCCCCTGAACTTGGTGGTTAAACTCAATTGCCAAAAGATTTTTTTAAGGCCCAAATAATATGACAAGAGAAACCAACATTTTGTGAATTATTCTATACCAGCTACCGTAGACTAGTGTTTCATTCTACATTAGCCTGACTTATCCGAAGGACTTCCTTCACCTTTAACCAATGCACAATTTTCATTCAAAAAAAGCTTATCTGTTCTGAGGCCCTTATATGTGCAACCATCAGTTGCTTTGAATCGCTAACTTTCACTTGTCCAAAAACTATGACCGCTCTTTAATCGTGGTAGCCTTGAAGTTGTTTTCTGGTGCCTTTGCCTTGCTTGCAACTTAAGTCCAAGGTGGGATTAAAAATGCAAAAGGAAAAACTGACATTCAAGTGCTACTGTACTAGGCTAAATACAACTCAAAAAGGGTAAAAGATTGCAACTCGATTAAGTATTTGGCATGGATGATGGTGAACCTATACTAAGGAGACTAGGTCGTTACAAGTAATTTATCAGCAAATGTGGAGGTATTTTTACTTATTCTTGGTTGTGATTTCCGGTTAGCTTGTTATTGGTGTGCAAAATGATGATATATACCAAATGTCTAAGTGGACCTGAATGGTGATAACCAATTACGCAAATGAGACCTTCCATTTTGATGCACGGCATAAGAACTGTGTACCAGTACAACTTAACACTTAATTCACCTCAATTTCAGCAACATTCACGAAACCGTGCGGGTTGTGATATGAACTCTGTTGTCTCATAATAGGTTGGTAACATTGGAACATGTATTAGCTATCCTGAGAAGTGGCAGTCTGAGGAAGAACTGGATCACTTACTTTTGGTCAACTCAAGGCTGTGACATGCTAGTCTCTGACTTGAATTTCTAGCACCATGACCACGAGTTATTGTTTAGATCTGCAAATAACAGAGGTTTTTATTCAACTCGGCAAGGTTGGGTTTTAGGTTGCTTGTTCTCGACTTGGCTAGGTAGTAGAGGTATTTTGACAAGGATTGACCTTGCCTGGCCTTTGGATGGTTGTGTTCAAGCTTGGAACCTGGTCCTACTTGGCAGACTTGTGACCTAAGCTTGGCACAATACAAGAAAGGAAAAAGTGTTAATGTGGGCTTTTGGCATGTTCTTGAAGGATATACCAAAGCTTGTTAAAAAATTGTCTAAGAGGAGATAATTTTATGCATAACTAAATGTGCAAAATTGATTGGTCCTTCTTGCGAATCTAATAAGTGTGGTTACTAGTATAGAGGAGGTGTGTTGCGTGGGACGCTGACATTCCTCGGACACTTCAAATGTGTGTTTATTCGCCATGCGCCTTGATTAAAGAGTTTTTATCTATTTATATTGGACACTTTAGTTACACTTATCAGTTATTGGACAACACTTGATCCCTCTCAACGCATCCTGCGTGATGAATCTCTTTGTAGTAGCAATTTTTTGCATTTTTCGGAGCACTATAAATATGTATTGAACATTAATATGATGAACATCATGTGTATTACAATGATTCGGATGCGATTGCTACATGGATGATAGCTATAATTAGCAAATATATGACTTTTTAGATTAATTAGTGTTATGTTGCACATTTACTTTACATTTGAACAAAGTGTTCCTATATACGATGGATAGTGACCCTATAAAAGTATTGGTTTGATGTTGTAATTAGTGTTAGGTGCCAATGGTCAAGAGTCCTCTCCTAAAAATGTTGACTTGTTTAGCAAGTACAAAAGAATGTCAAAAGCTTTTTGCTCCAATATAAAGGATTCATCTTGCCCAGAACCAATAGGAGCCTCTGGTCGAGTTATTGTGGCACCATAGAATTCGAGGAACAGTAACTGATGGCAGGCAAATAGATGGAGTTACTTTGATGAATGCTAGTATCTTCACTGGATTTCTCTGATGAAGAGTCGTGAATGTGATTGTTCCAATCTTGTTGCACTTACTTCATTTTATTGACTTAGTAGTTTGTCCTTAGGAGTTTTGCTGCTCTGGGTTTAAGCACATCTTGTTATTGGCTTCAGGTGTTTATCTACATGTTGCTTGCTATTTCAATGGTAGTTTGTTTGCTTTTTGCTGTATAGGAGATTGTAAGTGCATTGCCTTGGTACATTTGTTTGTTAACATTATTGGCTTCCCACAAGCAGATAAGTTGTGTTAGATTTCATATGATTTGTATCATGCCACCTGTATTATCAGAAGATAAAAATACACAACTTTCTGATGATGGTCCTGCTAGAGACACTTATACAGTGAACTGTTGTGTAGTTGATTAGTGATGGAGACACCTAGTATAGTGGAAAAAGAAGATGGTTTGTTTTGAAATTCCGGGGTTGTAATCTCATAGAGACATCCAGAAGTACGTTATGGTGGACATACTACTAAATGGGACACAAACAATTCTTAGTGTGTTGCTTGGGGGATATCTGACAATGTTGATGAAATACACTCATCTTTCCTGGAAGATTTTGGCCTAGCTTTGTTTGTTTCCTAACTTAATATGCACCTCGGATATCAAGGGAAAGAAGTTCTAATTTGGAAGATTCATTAAACATGCCTGGTTTGCCTGCAGTGAGGTGTCAATTTAAAATCTTTAGCTGAATTTCGTATGGTTACGGTACTTGATAGTTGATAGCCTGAATTTTGTATGTTTACAGACTCATTGAAGCCAAGTCTGGTAAATAGCCTGTAATTTCCTTTTTTTTTTTATTGTGGCAGGTACCTGATAGCCTCGCACACAACTGACTACCAACACCCAATGCTCTTTTTCAACACTCTTGCAGTGATGGTGCTAGTTATTGCCAAGTTTCCCAACATGCACAAGGTCCGAATCTTTGGAATCAATGGAGATGTGTGAATCATTTTGTTTAAAGGTTTAAAAGCCTCTGATCTTTCCTTTGTTCTGCTAAAATGTCATACCTTATGTATAGTAGCCAGAACTGGAAAGGATATTGGATATGTAACCTTTTTGTGCAGACTTTCTTTCACAAGCTGTTTTCCCTAGATATGAGGAATAATTGTATCGAGTTGTTTAGTTATAGTGGAATATTTACGTATCAGGAGGATCAAGGTGCTATTATCAGCTTACGCAAATATCTTACAAATGCTATAATATTTGTAACTTCTCGTGTGTCCTATCTCTTTTGGCCCTTGAAAAGGAATTCATGCGGAGAAAGGTATCCTGTTATCATGCAGGGTGAAAAATGGCATGTTTGCCTTTTTTGTCTACTGTTATAGTTGAACAATGCTAATGCTTCTGAACTGTAGTAGAGAACTTGAGTTTGACATTTTAGCTTGATCTTGGAAAAAATTGCATTTGTTGGCAAATTGGGAATGGGATTTGATCGGATCATGAATTTGTGGAGGCATTTAAATGAAAAATGGCAAGGAGCTTAAAGGAAAAAAGGTTACGTTTGCTCTTATTTCCTTTGCAAATAGAAACCCCTCGACAAAATTCATGATCCAAACATAGCCTTTGATATTACATCCTAATTGAATTGAGCCAGCATCTCAACAAGGGACTTAGCTGGAGTGCTTATGTATGGGTATGCTTCACTGGGGTGCTCTATATTCATAAGAACATTGATAGGAGCAAGGGAGAAATTAAGATTCGACATTTGGGGCAGAGACTTTTTGTGGAAAAAGGAGGGGGCTGAATGTAATTTAGGGATCAAAAATATAATTATTTTCATAGCTTATAAAATTTATACTTGCGTCCCAAATTTTTTGAATATGTTTGAGGGGTCTGCCCCCCTCCCGGGTAGTTCTGTCCCTGGATGGCAGGATACGCAATGTGCATGTTAGTCCTACTTGATGTTGTACTTTTCAGGATGGAGTTAGCTCTGCATCACAAATACAGAGCTCAACTATTGGATGTAAACCGATTGGGCATTTCTGATGTTACTATTCCTTGTATAATGTATTGTTGGTTTCAAGAACGCATGAAGTGCTATTGAAAGTCAAAAAGGGATACGTGTATTGCTTTTTTAGTGCATGTTTTATGTAAAGACACGCGTATGTATATTGCAAGATACGTATCTTATGCTCTTTGTAGGATACTTCTATTGTGGTTCCTGCTGAAGCACAAGAGACTGTTGTGCCTGCCAAGTGGGGTTCATCTCCAATACAAAAAGTGGATCCAAACTGTTCATATTGGAGACCTCGACTAATAGAACACCATGCAAATAATTAAATTGATTGTTTAATGTCTACTAAGTACATTGTTCTCGAAAAAATGAACGATAAATATTGACTTTTGGATTGCACTTCAAATTAAATTTTTCGATCATGTAATATCAATGTTTGATTGACTTATTTTTTTAGATATATTCTACTCGTCGTGCTCGATAATTTGAACATCTGGACTCAAATTTTCATACTTAAAATGAACTTTACACTCGAGGCATAGGAGGCCCCCCCAAGTCTATGGGTATTGAATTCACGTTTGATATTCGGATTAAAAGTCTCTGGCTTGGACTATTTTATTTTAATTCGGTTCAAACTATTGTTTGATTGTAGTCGTGATAGAATTATGAAGTTTACCCTAACTAATTTAGTGGCTCATAGGTGGCATAAAACAATCCCACCAAAGGGGTGGTATTATTTTTGGAGGATAAAATACAACTCCGGACTAAATAATTTTTTTACCAAATTACTCTTAATTTTTATCAAGTTGCCTTAAATCCCATATACGTAGGTTTTTTGGATCTTGTATGGTTAAAATTAATTTAATTTTACTTATTTAATAGATATAAATTTTTTCCCGTTATTTGTTATTTTTTTTGTGTTTGCTCGTTTTAGGGGGAAAAAAATATTTAATTTTTACTTTGGATTATTTTTGTTGTTAGTGAAATTTTTAAAATTTCTGATTATATATTTTTACTTTCATTCAATAGTCAAGATAAACTAATAATTTACAAAATTTTGACACAAAATTAATAAATGTAAAAAAAATAATTAAAAAATTAAGTTGCCCAAATTGAACTTAGTAAAATGTAGTAAACATGATAATATTTATTTGATATTATTTTTTCTCCACTAAATTTAAAATTTATGATATATGTTTATTTTTGTAATATATAAATGTTGAACTAAGCCAGTCGATTCAAGACAATATTTTTTAAATACATATATTTTTTATTAGCTATAAGTCCATAACAGTGTTCAGAATCTTATCACTACTTATTTTTTAAAACAGATACGTTACGTATTAAGTGACCATCATATTTTAAGTATTTTAGTTATTTTTTTTTAGTATTTTACTTTTGGTTTTAGTATTTTTTTAATAATTTAGGTTATTTTTTTTTCACTTTTTAGACTTATCTCAACAAGAGAATTTAAAAAAATAATTCTTTTTGTAAAAATATACAAAAAAGTTCAAAATTATTTTGGAAAAAAAAATAACCGGATATGATTGTTTAAACAGATAAGTTATCTGGCAATCAAACGTTTACTAAAAGTTCAAACAGAGATTCTTATTGTTGAGTTATGAAGTAACGTTTGAAAGAAATACTCGACAAAAATATCTTCAGAAATCGAACAATTAGTTTCAATGGTAATTAAAGAATAATCGACATTAAATAGATTAAATTTTTTTTTTTACCAATCAGTTCTTATCTCAAGGGAGGGGATTTCTAATACCAACTACCCCCTTCAGTTATAGTATATCCTCTTCCCTCTAGGATACAAACTCCCTTAAGATATTATATCTCATATCTTATAAACAAAACAAACACCACATTTGTAAGTCGCATGATATTATATCCTTATCTCACTCTTCTTATCCCTCAAACAAACAGGCCTTTAACCCATGGACTAATAGTCTAGAAATTAATAACTTAGTCCGACAATCAAACGTGGCATGATAGTATTCCATTCCATCAATTCAAACACGCTTGATGTTTCTATTTGAATTGCTTTGTTTTAAATCATGCATATTACGAAAAAATATTTTAATAACATTAGAAAGACTTTGTTTTTTAATAATATGAAAGATGAACAATCAGTTGGAAGTAAAAAAGTAAGCATTATCAATGGTTATTTACAATTTGTATTAGCATTTGGATATAATGAAAGACATCTTTCAATAAAGAAGTGGCAAAACAAAAGAGAATAATAGATATTAAATACAAGTTGCTATTTGAACATCTGTGTGTGTGTGTGTGTGTGTTTATAGTGGTTATCGAAGCAGAATTATTGGTATCTAAACCTCAATCTCTGATTTTCGTTGAGGAGTCAAATGCAGTACGTCTATGTCAATGAAAACCTGAAAGAGAGAGGGGGGGGATGGAGCCGAAGATAGTAATTATATATAGATTTGAAAGAAGGGTAACATCAGAGTTAATTATTAGCGGTGTCAAACATAATAACAACTCCGATCCATTATCTGTTGACTAGTTGGTACATTATGACATTTTTTTTTTTAACATAAATAATAAATGTGGTGATGCTGTAATTACCATCTGTCTAATTGGAGGGAGATTAATATTCAAAGGAATGTTTGGAGGGTCCCTTTACAAGACCATAGATTCGCGTGCTTGTTACATTTTTCTTTGTTTTTGATTTTGAATATTCGGTGGCCAGTGGGATCGATAACATGAAAGTGATGATTAGTTATGGAGAGAGAGAGTGAACAGCTTGAGGGGCCTCAAGACATAGTGGATATTGACAACGATGATTAGGTGAGCTTTTGGTTGAGGCAGGTAAACTGGCTAATTTAGATTTGTAAGCTGGTTTTGTCTTATGTTGCTAAGTTGGAGTCCAATATTCATAATATTGGGAAGAATGTTAATAATATTTTGGGTAATGGAGAATTAGATCCATTCAATTGGTGGGGTGTACACCTACTCAAAACTGATGTGATACTGCAAAGATTGACAACACTAATTAAGGGGGGTGGTGGTGCTAGCTCCAACAGTTCCTTCCCTCTTTTATGGTCTGCCCAAAGCAGATTGCTACTAAAACTGGGTTTTCTCAGTTGCCCAATGCAAAGCCTACAACTCTAAATTCGTGGATTGATGTGGCTTAATGATTCTACATATAATCCACAAACCTCTTGCGCGTCCCTATCCCAAAACTTTTTACAATGTAATTAAACCTAGTAATAAAACAAATCCAGGTTTAGACTTAATAGCTTTAAACTATAAAGTAAATTGACCTAATTAGCCTGATTTAAGAACAAGCTAGAAATTCAGATATTTTCTAGTATTAGACTTCAATGCCTAAGAATTTGAGAAGATTTACGAGAATAAGCAGTCTATTACTACTGCCTAAGATTAAGTTACTACACAAAAGAAATATTGCCACGGTGAGTTATTGTGGGTCGGTGAAATTTCTTTGTCTGTACTCTTGAGAAAATAGCAGAATCTGTAATAGGAACAACGTTTTGGATGACTTTGAACTTACGCTTACTGTCCCTAATGATATCCGAGACGAGGCCACATTGGGCACACCCCAAATCCAAGTGATAGCAATCGGGGATGCGTGGGGTTAGATTCCCTTGCATCTCGTATGTATTGCACTAGCCTATTATATACTTACACCTATGCAAATATCCATCAACACCTTTACGATAGTAATGAGCATTGCCAAGCTCAATAGGATATTAGTCATTGACACATGCCTACGGGATATCAAATTTAATTATGACACGGCAAAAAAAGACTCTGATACATACTACCTCAAGATCCGTAAAGGCATAGAAAGAATAATTACTGTCCTTCTCGATTCTGCCAGGGAGGACGATGTCGACTTCTTGAAAGTCATGGAGAACTAAGAGTTTGGCCCCCACGATGGAGGCGAGAACCAATTTAGCATCCCCCATCGATTTGGGAGGCCCTATTTGTAATCGACTTTTTTAAATTCTGTTCTTTCAATTTTTTGTTTTTGGATTCTAACCTGTTCCTTTTAACTCTCAGTCTTCATAGTGGTGAATTGTAACCAAGGCTAAATTGGTTGTGACAAAAAAACCCGAGGGTCTCAAGACCATTTTGAAGGTAAAGGGGGGCCATGAGGAGCAAAAAAGAAAAGGTCACCCTTACATGCTACTCAGATACAACCTGAGTTACAGAGACATCTTTACCCGCAGCCCGAAAGTCATTTTGTACTCAAAGACCCAGTTGCTGATAACATCCGAGAAGGGCTCCCACTACCCTTCCTAAGGGATCAAACGATCTATGAAATATCAAATGAAGTTAAACACATCAAAATGTGCTTTTAGAGTAACTTCAGGGAGGCTGCTAGGATTCCTTGTCAGCCAAAGGGCAATAAAGGTTGACCTGGAAAAAGTCAAGGCTATTCTTAACTTGCCTCAACCTCATGGAGAGAAAGAAATCCATTGCCTTTGGTAGCCTTCAAAACCTCCTCCTCACTCCACCATTGTTCATCCTTGATTTTCCTTGAAAACCTTCAAGCCATTTATCTTGTCTCCCACCCTTTGTGCCTATAAATTGGACCTCCCATCTTCATCTCCTTCACATTGAGACTGTAAAAACGTAGAGAGAGTGAGTTGAGGTTACAACATTGGTGAAAAATTCTAGACAGAGAGTGAGAAACCTATTTAAAAGAAATTTTATATTCAATCCTTAGAAAGTAAGTTCATACCATTTAGGTATTGTTTTAGTATAGCAAAATCAAGCCTGAAGCTACACCAAACTTTAATGACGGAAGCCAAAGGTTGAAGACGAACTAGTAACTACCTTGCGGCCGCCATTCCGTACCTTACGGTCGCGGTATTCCCTTTTGACCAACATCCCGGTCGTAATTTACCTTTTTGCTCTAGTATCTTAGTTTGCGGCCGAACCTTGTGATCTCGGTCGTGAACCCTACCTTGCGGCCACAGTATTCATAAAACTATATAGAAAATTATTTTAATTATAGTTTGACCCATGCTATTTTATATTACACATTTAACCTTCCGTTTTTTGTTATATACATATTTATCTACTGTTGAGTAATTACAGTTTTAACCTTAGTCTCTAAATTATAGTTTAACCCCTATAGTTTCATAAATTATATATTTACCCCTACTGTTTTGTAAAATTATAATTTAGTCTCACTTTCCATAAATTACAAATTTACCCTTTGTACTTTTTTTAAAATTTATAGCTTAGTCCTTGTGTCTTTAAAATTACACTTAAACCCTAGACTTTATGTTAATGGCTATTCTAACCTTGTAATTACTTTTAATTATATATTTTACCCCTAAACTCGTTAGACTCGGAGAATGTCATGTTAGCTATTTTCTTCAGTTGCACTTTACTCCTCCCTGCTTTACTTACATTTCTATTTTTGTTATTATTCTTACTGTACCCAAGATGTTGTAATTCTTTAGTTCATTTTTGTCAAATATATAGCTGTTGGAGAAATTGCTGGAATCGTGTTAAGACACTCACATGGACATTGAGGGTTTAGAAGTTAGATGCACATTGGAATACGGGGTATTATGTGGGTACCCAAACTTAGGAAGTTGTTGGACATGCGAACATTGTAGACTTGTGGACTTATATTCTCCGTAAGAATATTATAGGTGTCATTTAGCCGTGATGCGTCATAAGTTGAGCTATGGCCTAAGCATGAAGTGTCATAATTTGAGTTATGTCATTAGCCGAGTTAAGTCATTATCTGGATCATGGTTTACTCAAATGGTGTCGTTTAGCCGGGTCATGTCATTAGCCATATTATGCCCTTTTCTCATATAGTTGAGTTGTTAGAAAAGTATGGTAGGAAGTATTTGGAGTGGGCACAATGTATAGAAAACACAACCACGAGAGAATATTGGTGGAGACATGACAGATGGGAACCAACAGTTGGGAACGTAGTGGTCGGGAACACGGTTGGCATAGTAGTTGGGAACGTCATTGGACGGGAACCCCATATTGACATTGTTGATATGACGTGTGATCATTTTTGGAGATTGTGATTGTTCATCTAGTTGAGGACTTGTTATAACTAGAATGATGAGAACATTGTAGATTAGACATTGAGCATTCGGGAGCATCACTGATGGAAATTGGCTTGATAGCACACCAATTTATATCTTATTATTTTTCGCACATACGTGTTACTGCTTTCATAATTAAATTACCTATGTTATCATAATCCATTTTTACTTTAGTGCTTTAGAATATTGAAAGCATAATCTAAGGGTAGAGTAACTTATTGAGCCTTATAACTCATGATGCATATTTTCGTGTTCTTGACATTTTATGCTAGGTACCAACAAAGATGGAGCAAACCCAAGGTATCCGATCTAGGAAGACCCATTTTCCGAAGAAGACATGATCGAACTGTGATGAAATGTAAAATTTCAATTGGTAACTTCATTTCACTAGTTTTATTTTGTCAAAGATGAAATGTTTGTATTAAGCTTTATTTTGAATTAAATGTTGGAAAATTAGTTACTTTATTTTATTAACGTTTTCAAAATTCGGGGCATTGCATTTTTCGTGACATTTTAACTTTCCCACAGATGGTGGAAATAATGAGTGAGTGAAATTTCTTACTATGAATGCTAACACCTCAAACAGTGATCGAATTCAATATCTCTAAACTCTCTCGAAACCTAATCTAATCTGCAGGACAATAAATCGTTAGAGAACCTCCGTCTCTCGTTGGCAGAAAGGCACTCTGCTGATTAAGTCATTAATATATCAAAAGAAACTCTTAATATGGTGCTTGCAATAACAAATTATAGCTTACCTTTACGCCAAGGATGTGTGTCTTTTAATGCTTCATTCGTTTTGCTTTTGCAGATGAAACTTTATGTATCCTCCTTTGCAACATTCTGGAAGTCCTTTTAAGAGTGATAGCGGAGTTTTTGGTTTGGTTTTTAATTCTCTTTCAAAAATGCTAAAAACACATCATTTTTGTACATCACTTTTACACATCACTTAAAACTACGCCGTTTTATATTGAAAAAAAATCATATTTATTTTTGATCCACATCACTCAGAACACATTTGGATATTTCTCAAAACAAAACGACGTAGTTTTAAGTGATGTGCAAAAATGATGTGTAAAAATGATGTGTGTGTAGCACTCTTGATTCTCTTTTAGGTTGACTCCTTGCTAGCCTTGGCTTATACTTTGAGTGCCTTTGTTTTGTTTGTAACCCTTTTTAAGATTGATATGTTACTTTTAAGCAAAAAAAGGATATGTGCCTTTTTATAGAGGTCCTTCGTCAACAATCCAAGTCATAACCCATCTTTTAATTTGTCATTAGAGACAAAGTAGAATTTTTTATGATTAGCTATTAACGGCATAAGTCTTATTCTTTATAGTTAGAGTTCATTCAACTATTAACTTCTCGTTTTAGGTTGATTTGGTCTTGAATTTCTCATCCTTGTCTATTTACAACATATCTCGAAACATTTTGGTTCAATGTTTATCTTCAATCAATGTTTTTACTATTTAATCATCTTTCTCAACTCCGCAAATATCATCCTCATCTCGACAACATACCTGTGCATAAGAGCACCTCTTGGCCGAGCCAAACTTCTGCCTATTTATTCAGTAAAAATTGTAATGTCCCGTAAATTTTAATCGATTTAATAAAATATTCAAACATTTTATTTCACTTACTTAGTGTATATAATTTTATTTCGTGCGCATATATATATATATATATATATATATATATGTGTGTGTGTGTGTGTGTGTGTGTGTGTATGTGTTGATGTATTTTATTTATATATTATGGGTACATATATGTAAATTTTTCTTAAATCTTATTAGCATATTGAATTATATATAAACTTTAAACTGTTAGTAGATTTTACACACACACACACATATATGTGTATGTATGTATGTATGTATGTAAGTGTGTGTGTGTGTGTATATATATATATATATCGGATTCGGGGACATAAAAAAACACTCAATTTCAATCGCTAAAATCAATGGTTGAAATTAAAACACTTTCTCTTCTCCATAATAGTATTACGCAAAAAAAAAAAAAGCCCGTAAACGTTATGCAAAAAGAAATTACATTACACAAAAAAAGGAAAACTGATGCCTCTTGGAATCATAGAGTTGGCATGTTGTAGAGAAGAGCAGGGAAGGGAAACTGATGCCTCTTGGAATTGCATATCTAATCCCCCAATTGCATATGTACTCACCCCAAACAATTGCATGTTGTGGCACTAATCGCATCAAATCCCGAACCCTAAGCCCAACTATTTTTTGTTATCTACAAAAGGAATCAAAAGCAGTGCAATAACTAAAATCAGAACAACCAAATCCTACGGTTCGGCGGTAATAATAATAAACAGTGCACTCCACCTTGTACTAATCATCAAAATCAGAATCATAACGGCTATTGTTTATTTAAAAATAATCAAAATCAGAATCTTGGTAAGTGATTAGAATCAAACACTTTTTTATGCTTGTTTTTTATGTGATTTCAGAATCCTTGAATTTTAGTTCAGTTTTGTCGATTTTGCTTGTTGAGACCGGTTCCCAGATTGGGGTAATGGAGCCTCCTTCTTCAATGGGGGAGGAGAGGGAGAGGGAGAGGGTTACAGTGTAAAGAAGAAGAGGAAGGAGAGAGAGTATTTTAATTTTAGCCGTTGATTTTAACGGTCGAGATGAAATGTTCTTTTAATTGTTTTTCTATGTGTCCCTAGATCCAGCCCGTACATACATACATACATACATACATACATATATATATATATATATATATATATATATATATATTATACTCTCTCTCCCCTTCCCGTCACCCTTTTCCCCTCGTCCCTTCAGCCACCCACCTCCCCTCCCAGCCGCCCACCACCCATCACCTAGATGCAGCCTCCCCTACCCTTTGCCACCATCCTTTCCCTACTGTCATCATCCATGGCTACCCATCCTCCCCACCTTCGATTTGCCCCGAATTCCTTCCAACCATCCACCTTGTCTCATCTCTTCCCCTATAAATAGCAGCATTACTCTTCACTAAACACACAGCAAAACCATTTAAGAGCTTAGAGCAGAAGAAGAGCATAAGAGAAGAGCAAGAGAGAAGAGGAATAAGAAGAGAAAGAGGAAGAGGAAGTTCCGACGAGATTCCGCCGAACCGACCCGGCATTCGAAACCCACCCGAAACTTCATCAATCTTCAAACCAACTATAAACCCAATTCCTTGATCCATTTCGAATATTTTTTTGTAGAAAATAAGGTCCAACGGAGTTTCGCCGGAGAAGAACCATTGAGTTACAGAGACAGTAAAAAATTTTCAGTTCCGAATTTTTATTCGATTTTTAGTTTGGATGATCGGATCCGCGACCGGATGCACTTCCGAATGAGGTTTTGACTTGAATTAAATTTGATTTTAATAGATACGATTTTACCATATAGTTTATTTAATTGCAGATTGAACTTCTGTTAAAATAAATGGTAAATTTATATTATTATTAATATAGTTATTAAACTTTTCTTAGTTAATTATTAATTTATTTTATCAATCATCAATTAAATTATCTACCTTTTTATTCTTTTCGAAAAACCATAAAAAATTATAAACTCGTGTTATAAATATATTTATCTTGTAATGTGGATTATTAAATAAATTTTTTATGATTAGCTAATTAAATACTTCTTTATTTACACATCCATCTTATTATATGTGATTTATTTAATAGTTTAAATATTGGTCGAGCATGAATAACCATGATTATCACTCTGATTATTTTGGACGATTGTTTAGATATTGATACTTAGGGTGTCCCATGGATACCCGAATGCTAGACACACTGATAATGATATACGATTAGTGGTTGTGGATATATTCTCCGTGAAAATATTACGCGTGTCTTGTAGCCGTGATGCGACTTGAGTCGAACTTTGACTTTAACCGAAGGTGTGATAGACCAAAGTTTTGTATTACCCACGTGCTGTAATTTAGTCGTGTCATGCGTTTAACCACGTTATGCTTGAACCGAAGTTATATCTAGTCCTATCGTGCCCTTTTAATCTAACGACCTTTTAACATAAACTTTAAACTTATATTGTTTTGGCACGGTAATGGCAGGATATAATGTTAGGGATAACATATTAATTAAGAACATGACGATTGAAAAACGGTGTTGATGGCAGGGTGGTTGGGAAGCATCGGTTGGTTGGGTGGTCGGAATCGTTATCGTTCGAGAGTACCATACTTGACTTCATTGATGTTATAAATGTTGAATTGAAATATATGACAAGGTCATTAATTTAGAAAAACCTATTTGAATAAATGACGAGGTCATTCTTGGAACAATTGATGGAATTACATGACATGTTCATACTTTAAAACATTTGATTCGAGTCGAGGACTCATGGAACAGTTGGAATTGACATTCAATATGATAATTACTCTGATGATTTCAATTATACTATTTCAATTTAAATCATGTACTTACTGTTTCTGTACTTATCTTATCGCATGATTTGACCTTGAATATTTTCATATTTTGTACACTGCGCATTATGTTATTATGATAAAATATTTAGAAGAAAACTTAAAGGTAGGGTAACTTATTAAGTGTCAAAACTTATGGCGCAACTTCCTCCTACCCCTGGTGTTTCATAACCAGGTACCGACGATGATAGAGCCGGACTAAACTATACACCATACAATGACGCTTATTCCGCAGAAGACATGGTGGAGCCGTAGATCACTTAGACTAGTTTATACTACTCTGACTTTACTTTTAAAATCTTTTCGATGTAAACAGTCTCTTTTGAAATGTATTTTAATTATCTTTTGTATCAAACTCATATTTCAATATAATGATGGTAGTTTGCTTATTTCACTCTTTTTATTAACATGTCCAAAATTCGGGGGCATTAGAAAAATTATAATTAAGATCAATTAGATTTTACCTCATTAGTTTATATATAATAGTTTTTGCTATATGCCTCTCGTTGCCTGGAGAAACCCTAAATTTTTTTTGGCTTTCTTTAATCTTTGTATCCTTTTTTTTTAATAGCAAAAAAGAATTCATTAATCTTCAAAATGGATTACAAAGATTAAATGGACTGTATGCATTAGGCGTCACAACGGTCTAGGACCAAATCTCAGCTCGATTGGCATATGGAACAACCGACGATTACTTACTGCAAGAAGCCCATGGGAGAGAAGGAGAATTGGCAAGAGGCCAATTGCTTGTCGTCAACCGATGTCAAAAAGAACGTATTCCAAGCATAGGATTAGGAGAATAAATTTGGAAGTCCGCAGTTGAATCCACAGGGAACGGAAAACTTAGAAGTTTATCGAGGAGGAAGGAAGAAAAGATTTGAAATATTTTTGGTGAAAATATTTTGTGAGATAGAGAACGATTTAATGTGAAATTAAAGAAATAATATTCAATTCTCGGGATCCACATTGATTACGACTCATGATAGTCCAATCCTCAAATATAACTTGTCACGACCTCAATTTTTAACGAATCATAAATGCATTTAATTATAGTAAAAACCACAAAGTCTCACCTGATACCCAAAATTCCATTAGTCATGTACCAAGATGTCCCGAGTTCTTACACTTTCATAAAAGACGGTTTCAAAATATTACATTGAAACTAGGACATTCAGTAAATTAGAGTTATGATACATCTTTTTCAAAAGAGATGGGTGAAAGATGTTCATAACTCCACGGATGCGACTCTAAGAATGTCATGCAAAAATCCAACACTCCATGTCAAGTCCAAGCTAGTGGTCAGACACTGTACTTGAAAAATAAATAAGGGTTGAGTTAACGAGCCTAGTTGAGAAATTCTATGCAAATCTTACGTGAAGATAGAATGTCATGGCATAGTAGGTAAACAACAATGCTTAACTTCAATGTATTATGATTAAATGCGTTAAATTACAACCGATTCATTCCCAAATTGGAGCTTACTCATCAGAGACTCGTTTCGCATCATTATTCCCATTATCATCAAGTAATGTATTCGAATTTACAATGGCTATATCGCATGCCTAGCATTCCCGTAGAATCCTAGTTCTGTTTCCTAGTTATCTCGTTCGGGAGTCTAGTTCACAATACTCCTAGCATTCTCATAAGGAAGTCTAGTTTCATTTTCTAGCCATCTCGTCTGGGAGTCTAGTTCACAATACTCCTACCATTCCCATAAGGAAGTCTAGTTCCATTTCCTAGCCATCTCGTTTGGGAGTCTAGTTCACCACATAAACCGCAACTATTTCCATTATTCCAATGTCTCAACCTTGAATCAATGTCGAATGGTACGATACATCACTTCTATCAAGGATGTCATACGACAACTCTTTCAAACAACAAATATAGTATCCAGCCAATTAAGGTGAAAACTTTCAAACTAAACACACCAAACACACACTCAAGCATACCCAAATCCTTAACTCAAAGGGTAAATGCATCATACACCAATAGTACGTCATATTCATGTAAGAGGAGTAAGAAAATCCCTACCTCAAGAAGAAAAATCAAGCTTTGAGCTCAAATGGTGAAGCCCTAGTTTTAATGGTGGACGAATGCTCAACCAAGTCTTCTCCAAGCAAAGTTCACCTCCAAATACTTGAAATCAAAGGAAAAATGAAGAATCCTTGAAGGAATTTGAGGGATATTAAGTTTGATCAAGTATTTTGGGGTGGAGACATGGAAAATGAGGGTTTTTTAGAGAGAGAAGGGAGAAAAATCAGATTTAGGTTGTGAGAGTTGTGTTTGGAAAATTTCTGATTCGACACTTTAAAACCCGCATAACTACTCGTGTGACCAGTCACGGGAAGAAGGGCAATGAGCCTGACCGGTCACGGAGACCTACTAACCAAAAAGTTGGAAAAACTCGTACCCGCCTGACCGGTCACCGGAAAGGCACACATTCGCGTGACCGGTTACTCCAGCTCTCTAACCAAAATTTCATTTTTTCGTGACTAGTCACGTCGGGCCATCTCCTGCTCTGACCAGTCACCCAAATCTCCCCAATTTCTCCTCTCCTCTTCACCAAAACTTATCTAACTCTTATCAAAATCCATTTTAATCATCATAAAATATTTTTAAACATTAAAATAAGTCGAGTCTTTACATCTTTCCCCTCTTAAAGAAATTTCGTCCACGAAATTTTAAAAATGTTTAAATGTCAACAGTTTCCAACCATGCCAAATCAATGCGTTATACAAGCAATATGCGAGTTAATAAATCAATGTCATTTGAATCAAATTTGTTTATTTCACTTTCACAAGTCCTCAAACTTTAACAACCCATTAGGCAAATAGGTCTAAACAATGCCCAATTGCATAATAAACGCCCTGACTGAACAAGTTCGGCAATTGGGTGACATAACTCAATGAATTCAGGCATCAACAATACCAATTTTTCAAGTAACGTGTATGATCTAACAAGTCTACTCGAATCGAATTCAAATCGGTGAAAAATAATGCCAACAAGCATATTACATTGTAATCAATCAAACTTCAAACAAATTTGAGTATTTCTCTCGTACTTCATCTTCCCGTTCCCATGTCGATTCTTCTTGACCTTGGTTACTCCACAATACTCATACTAACGAGATAGTCTTACCTCATAGCACTTGCTTACGAGTATCAAGGATACGTATCGGCTCTTCTCCGTATGAGGCATCGGCTTCTAAATCAAGTTCGAATTACTCAAGTACATGGGATGGGTCCAGTTCATACTTTCTCAACATTGACATGTGAAAAACGTCATGCACACCTGATAGTCTTGGCTGTATAGCCAAGCGGTATGCCACTTCGTCAATCCTTTCAATAATGTCAAATGGCCC
>JABCMJ010018549.1:0-11114 GCA_014822125.1 Arbutus unedo | reverse complement strand
GAAATAAAAAAATTACACCATGAATTATGACACTCAGTAGGAAACTCTACTGACATATCCAATAATTAAAACATACATGATATGTATAGACATTAAAGTAAACACATAAGTTATTTATTAATCTTCATTTAATGCCTCTAGGAATCTCCTCTTTGAGAAATCAAATCTTACCCTTAGACTTAGCGTGTCACACCTCAAATTTTTAGGGTATGAAATAAATAATAGAACAATACAAATACAACTCAACATAGACATATCTCCAATTAATAAATAAAACATCCAAATCCACTAGTCAATTGTCATAACAATCAAAGAAGCAACTTCTCAAAAACTGAACATGAACTAACAAAATGGGCCTACAATGTCCAAATAACTAAATCAAGTTTAAAATATAACTGAAACATCTAAAGGTATTAATATTGCTGAAAACGTAAATCCTATCCAGCATGCTGAACTCTCTTAAAAAATGGAGGTCTAACTCGTTGAGTCCACATCATTACCTGTAAATTATTAGTTTACAAAAAACATAAGACGAAATTTGAGTAGAAATCATACTGAAACATCAACATATTGATTAAAGCATATTTGCATCAACAATATAATATATATAAACGACAAGATAAACAATTGACTAAATACCCATAATGCTATCATGCTCAACATGCGATTCAGACATAATTTCGACGATTTTGTACCACGAGTTGCCCAAGTCAAGGACCACATCATAGAGTTAACGGGTTACTCCGACCGTCAATACTCCTCTTTACCCAGTTGTTTCGCGATCTTTCACCGAAAAATCACACACTTCAGTTAGAGTTCACGGGCTACTCCAACCGTAGGGCCATCTCCTACCCGGTAATTCAGTTTTCATGCATGTTTGTATAAACCACAATACACAATTTCAAGCTTAAACAGTAACACCAAATGGATAGAGAGGTAAGAAAACAAGTCGGAAACTAAAAAAGATACATTCTATTTTTTAACAAGTCGCTTGCTAAAGCAGCCAAAATCAGTCCACTACTCAAAACAAACTGTCGAAAATTTAAGGAGGTCGCTCGAGCGGCCTATAGCTCGCTTGAGCAGCCTAGGTAAATTTTCATAATCTGTTTCTTCAAACAGACCTTGTTTTTTACCTTCGTTTCTACAACCTAACTGTCCAAATGCGCTGAAAAATATCACAGAACATACATAACTCGATCACACGCAAAAGACAACTATATACCATTGAATAAAACATGATTTACGCAATATCTCAATATAAACCAACATAAAATCTTATCTTATTCAATAAAATATAGAAAACGCTGAGATGCTTAGTAGACCCTCGAACTCTTTGCATACCCAGCTGTTCTTTGGCTCTATGTGAATCTCTCAGTACCCTCTACGACTTCCTCGTTGATCACTTTCTGAGAATCTTTTGTCTAGGCACCCATTCTTCTTCCTGAAGCAAAACTAGAGTTTTGAAAGCTTAAAAAAAATCTGCCTAACTTTTTATAAAAACTGAATTAGAGTTTCTCAATATATTTTATAGTTAATTTTAGGTTAATTACATTTAACCCCTTCTACTACCAAAACCTTCGCATCAGGCCTGAGATTCTAATTTATTACGAATGAACCACAATTAGACCTTAAATTCCAAAACCATGAAGTTGTAAAATAAATAAAAAAAAAAATTTTGAACATCAGGTCCTCACAACCTTCCGCCCTTAGGAAATTTCGTCCTCGAAATTGTTGCCTCAAGGGTGGAACAAATTTGGATACTTAGAACAAAACTCAAACTCTCGTTCCCACGTAGCCTCCTCAACACCGTGATGATGACACAACACCTTGGCCAACAAAATAGTTTTTCCATGCAAAATCTGCTCTTGGGTGTCTAAAATTCTTACCGGCTTCTTCTCATAAGTTATATCATCCTTAATTTCCAACTCAGCCCAATCCAACACATGTGATGCGTTAGGTTCATACTTACATAGCATAGATACATGGAATACGTCATGAACCCTTGATAGCCTTGATGGCAAGGCAAGTCGATACACCACCTCCCCCACTTTTTCAAGAATTTCAAATGGCCCCGCATACCTTGGTAATAGCTTCCCATTATAACAGAACTGTACCAACCCCTTCTTTGGTGTGACTTTCAAGAGGACACGATCTCCCAGCTTGAAAAATAGTGGTCCCCTCTTGCGGTCAACGTAACATTTCTGACAACTTTAAATGGTGAGCAACCATTGCCGTATTTAAACAACTTTATTTGTAGTCTCCCGAGCCAAGTCGGGTCCCAACACTATACCTTCACCCGTCTTAGTTTAACATACTGGTGATCTACATACTATACTATAAAGTGCTTTATAAGGTGTCATTCTAGTGCTAGTCTGGAAACTATTATTGTAGGCAAACTCTTCTAATGCCAAATGATCCTCCCACGAGTCTTGAAAATCTAGAACACAAGCCCTCAATATGTCCTCAGGGATCTGAATGGTATGTTCAGATTGCCCATTTGTTTGCAAATGAAAGGCAGTACTCATGAGAAAAAATCTATTACAAGTGCCTCCTCTAGACTAGACCAAAATCGAGAAGTAAATTTTGGATCCCAATTCGACACAATAGATACTGGCACTCCATGTAACCAAACAATCTCCCGAATGTAAAGTCTACTGATTGCCTCTATAGCATTTGTCACATGGATAAGAAGATAATGAGTGAGCGGGTCTTGGTTAGTTGATCGACAGTGACCCATATTGCGTCATGCCCCCCTGGCGACCTCGGAAGCCCAATCACAAAATCTATAGTTACATGTTCCCACTTTCATTCGGTCACCGGTAAAGGCTGCAATAACCCGACTAGTCTCTGAGTTCGGCCACATCATATTTCATCCCTTTCCACCAATATTGCCTTCGCATATCGTGATACATCTTCTTACTACCAAGATGTACTACAAGACGAGAATGATGAGACTCTCGAACTGCACTCTCATGGCACGATTCGGGTACGTATACCCGGCTAGCACATCGCAGCCGTTTATCTGCATGAAGAACTCCACTATCAATCTGCTCACCTAAAGCCAAACGGTCTCGTATTGACTTGGCCTTCGAATCACTTTGTTGTTTTTCTATTACCTTCATCAACAACGAAGGTTGAACCACTATACTGAACAAGGTAGTCCTATCACTTTCAATGTTCAACTGTAGATTTTGCTCTCCAATTATTCCAATTATATTCCACCTCTCGAATAGCCATGTCAATTAGACTATGAAGTGACTTTCTACTTAAAGCATCAGCCACCGCATTTGCCTTACCCGAATGGTACTGTAATTCAAATTCATAGTCTTCCATGTGCTCCATCCACCTCTTGCCTCATATTCAAATCTTTCTATGTGAAGATGTACTTAATGCTCTTGTGATCCGAGAAGACCTCGAACCGCTCACTATACAAGTAGTGTCTCCAACTCTTAAGTGCAAAGATGACCACCGCCACTCTAGATCATGCGTGGGATAATTACGCTCATGATTCATTAATTGACGAGAGTCATAAGCAACAACTCTCCCATCCTGCATCAGTACGCACCCAACTCATCCGTAAAAGCATCACAATATATTGAATACCCTTGTCCTCGCTCAAGAACTATCAAGATTGGAGTGAATGTCAACCTCATCTTCAACTCTTGAAATGAATTCTCACACGTGTCATCCCATACAAATCTGATTCTCTTCTTAATAAGTCATGTCATTAGAGTTGCCAAATATGCAAAATTTCCAACAAAGCGCTGATAATAACCAGCTAAGCCCAAAAATTTCTAAGTTTCAAAGACACTCTTGAGCTGCTCTTAAGTCAACACTGCCTCTATCTTTGACTAATCCACTGCCACCCCTTCACTTGACACTTCATGCCTCTAAAATTTCAGCTTGAAAAGTCAAAAGTTGCACTTAGAGTATTTAGCGTAAAGGGAATTCTCCCTCAAAAGTTGTAGTGCGATCCCTATGTGTTTCTCATGTTTTTCCTCTATCATTGAATAAACCAACTGTAGGCCACGCTCAATATGTTAGGCCCATGAGACCCGATCCCGCGAAAATGTGGGCTGACAGGCCGCATAAAGTATAAGGTCCCGAGACTTCACGAACCAATTCATGGACCGAGGCCACAAAGGTTCGTAAGCCGAGACCTTGAGAGTTGAAGCCCAATCACGAAAAAGGGCAAGGGGCACGAAGAGACCACCCCAACGACCCAGTCGCGGGGGAAGGGAGATGGGCCGAGTGGCTTAGTTGTGGGCATAAAGGAGGAGCCCCCTAGCAGGGGGAGGGGGGAGGAACCAGCCCTAGTGGCCTAGCCACAGGGCAGGGGGCGTAAACCTCAATGGCCCAGCCACAGGGATGGGTAGGCCAGCTCCAGTGGCCTAACGACGGGGTGCAAGGCTAGGACCAGTTGCCCAGTCAAGGTTCCTACCAGCGGCTTTACAGCGGCACCAAGGAAGACCCCTGCGAGGAGGAGGGGGGAGGCTAGCCCCAGTGACTGAGTTGCGAGGGAGAGGGTGGCTACTAAGGAGGGGAAGAAAGAAAGTCATGGAGAGAGAAAGTACCACGGGAAAGCGGGAGGGGAGAGAGAGAGAGAGTATCATGGGAGAGAGGGCCGTGAAGAAGAGGGAGAGATAGCTGGAGAGAAGAGAGAAGAGAAGGAGGAGAGAAGGGGGGCTGTGGCTACCAGAGCTCGCGAGCCCCATCCACATGCTCCAAGACCGATAACCCGAACGTTCATGCCCCACGCCAATGGGGGCCAAATGTTGACAAACTCTGTGTTCTGAGCTTTGAGACCTGAGGTCGATCAAGGTCATACCACCATTGACTCACAATCCATACTCCCGTATCATAAGCCTACGTCACAGCGAACTCATCTGAACCTCATCTTCGAAATTTGAGACCTGTGGCTGATGAGGGCCGGGGGCAAAATTCAAGATTCTGAACCTCGTTTCTGAGATTTAATAATTGATGTCGACAGAGGTCAGGTCACAGTAGGCTCGGGGTCTCGAGCTCCACTTTTAAGCCTGCTCAAGGTCGATGACGGTTAGACTACAGTAGACCTGAGATTCCAGAGATGAGGCACGACCTGAACAACGCTAGGGCTCGGGATTACAAACCAGAGCCGAGCAAGGCTAGGCCATCAATAAGGCTTGGGATTGCACACTAAAGATCGGGGCCAGCCACGACCATGTGCCGGGCAGCCGAGAAACTAATGGAGATGAGGATGGGAACACAATCCAGACGAATCTGGAGGTCCAGAATACTAATCCTGACGTGTGCCCGCCCAATTTGATTAAATTATTTTTCATCAAATTATTTTCCGATCAAGATTCTCTGACCTAAATTCTTGATTGAGTTATAAAGGAAAAAATGTTATTACCTAAAATTTAGGATTGAAGGATTTCATGGATCTAGCCTACTTTCTTAATTCATAATTTCTTATCTTAGTTAAATTGCAGTTTTAGATATTACTCAACTAAATCAAATAGCATCTGAAACGCTACAACTCCAAGTCTCGTGATTCAGCTTCTTGCTGTTCTTCGTGGGTCAATACTCTGTCTTGCCGCTCTACTGGTTTTTAAGGATCAGGTTTAATATTAAATATTAATTTGGTTGGCACATCAGAGACACTTTTGTCGGTCAATCAAACTTTTTTTACTATTCTTAATCTTTCTAGCATATTCTTTCGAATATTCTCACTCAGCAGAATCTATTCCTACACTAGTATATCATTCACGAATTCCACAACAAATTGGCCCAAGAATTCATTGAAGATTCTTTTCATTAATCCCATGAAAGTGGCAAGTGTGTTGGTCAGACCAAATGACATCACCACAAATTCATAATGATCATACCGCGTCCGAAATGCTATCTTGGTTATGTCTTCCTCCCAGACCCTAAACTGATGACAACCCGATCTTAGATCAATTTTTAAAAATACCCGAGAACCCCTAAGCTGATTGAACAAGTCATCAATTCTCATCATCGGATATTTATTTTTCACGGTCACACTATCGCCGATAGTGAATATACAATCTCAAGGTCCCATCTTTTTTTTGAGTCAATAGGGTCAGTGCACCTCAAGGTAAAGTGCTAGGTTGGATGAAACTCTTGTCTAATAACTCTTGAAACTGTACTTTTAACTCTTTTAGTTCCGCTAGAGCAAATCGATAAGGTGTCACATAAATTGGAGTTATCTCGGACACAAGATTAATAGAAAACTCCACTTCTTGCTGAGGAGGTAAACCCATAATATCTTCCGGAAAGACATTCTAAAAATCACGTACCACTCTAGGCAACTTTCCTCGATTCTTATCCCCCTCATCATCCCATGTCACCGCTAACAAATGAGCAATTGTCTCTCTACCCCATAACCCGTGAATTTCCAATTGGACATCTCTTCTATCTCTCCAAAATTGAAAACTATCACCTCTAGAATATTAATGGTCAACCTACTCCAAAAGCAATCAATCGTGGTTCTAAAGAAGGTCAACTAGTCCATACCCAGAATAACGTCAAAACTACTCATGTCTAACAGAATGAGATCAAAGAATAAACAGTGATCGGTAATCTCCATCTCACATGACCGACACACATGCCTCAGAATCACATCAACCCCAACAAATGTCTCAACAGACGAAATAGACTCTAACATACTGACTTCAAGACCCAAGGTAGTAGTAAGACTAGAAGAAATAAACAAGTGCGAAGCACCTATGTCAAATAAGACGCTAGTCTAGGTGCGAGATAAAAGTAATGTACCTCGAACAATTAAGACTCCTCCTCTTGCTATGTCTGGCCATGCAATAGTATAAACACATCCCCTATTCACCTATCCTTGCTATACTGATAGGGCTGATGGAGCTGGTCGGGCTAAGCTGGTGTAAAACTCTGTTGAACCGATCTCGATGATATAGGACGATTATGTACGGAACTCCCTATACCACCACCTCCCTGACTCAATGAACAATTTCGCTCCATATGCCCCTCCTTATTACATTTGTAGCAAACAATTGGTCCCCAAGCAACACTCGCATTCTGAGATGATTGCGCCTCTCTTTGATAGTCCACCCTCTTGTGACCCGGCTGGTCACACCCATAACAAATCAGCTTTTTTCGGGGACCCCTTCCTGTAGACACCATTGATGGAGGAGATACAACCTACCTCCTATAACCTTGAAATGAGAACAAACCTCCCTCTGTCGCTTCTTATTCAGCTCCATTGATTCATAAGTTGTAACTTTCACTGCCACTTCGATTTCTTGCTGCCAAGTCTGCCCCAACTATCATTGCCCTCTCCACCAGATCCTTATACTGTTGGACTTTCAACTATATAACTCTCTCTCTCTAATTGCTGGCTCAAGATCCCTTTCGAACCTTTTGCAGTTCAAATTCTCGTCCCCCACTATTTCAGTCCCAAAACGAGACAAAGAAGTGAACTTGTTATAATATTCTACCACTATCATGCTGCCCTATTTCAGATCATAGAACTCTTGTCAAAGCGAGTCATTCATTACCTCTAGAAAGTAGCGATCAAGGAAGAGACCCTTGAACGCCTCTCATGTCAACTGCCCCACATCATATGTAGTTTTAACCATCTTCCACCATTGATCAGCCTCCCTAGTAAATTGATAAGCAGCTAATGAAATTCTCAACTCATCATCCACAACCTGTAGTGTATCCATAGTTTTCTCCACTTGTTCAATCTAACCGTCAGCCAAAAATGGGTCAGCCCCACCGGGAGGGTTAATGCGGTAAAATCCCCGCATGACAATCATTGCTCAAGTTTCATTCCTGGGCTAACTATTTTGAGCTAATTATTGTATAGCCTCAGCCATAGCTCTCAAGATATCCTCTCCGGCAACAGGATCCGGTGCCCCTGTAGCAACACCATTGCCCCTACCTTGAACTAAGCACATAAACTCATTAGCAACATAGGACAATCAACATATATACACATGTAAGCATGTAAACATATAAGCACATAAAGCACATGATGAGTAATGCCTTTAAGAACGTTAGCCAGATATTCCAATTAACTTTCTTGGACCTCCAATCAGAAAGCACGATGATCAGGTACCTCTTCTAACCAGATTTCATAGGCAGTTGCATGGACGTCCAAAAGACAAGTCATGACATTCTAGGACATAACTCCACATAAACATGCAGACCTCTAGGACCCTATCCATGACTCTAGGTATTCGAACCATACTTTGATACCAAATTATCACATCCCAAACTTTTAGGTATGAAATAAGCAATGAAACAACATAAATACAACTCAACATACACATATCTCCAATTAATAAATAAAATCTCCAAATCCACTAATCAACTGTCATAACAATCAAAGAAGCAATTTCTCAAAAGCTGAACATGAACTAACAAAACGAGCCCATAATGCCCAAACAACTAAATCAAGTCTGAAATCTCTAACTGAAACATCTAAACATATTAATATTGCTAAAAACGTAAATCCTGTCTAGCATGCCGAATTCTCTTCAAAATCGATTTCTAAGTCCTCAGGTCCACATCATCACTTGTAAATTGTTAGTTTACAGAAAAGCATAAGTCGGAGTTCGAGTAGAAAATCATACTGAAACATCAACTTATTGATTAAAACATGCTCGCATCAATAATATAATATGCATAACAACAAGGTAAACAACCGATTAAATACCCATAATGCTATTATGCTCAACATGCAACTCGTGCATAATTTCATCAGTCTTACATCGCGGGCTATCCACATTGGGGACCCTATCATAGAGTTCATGGGTTGCTTCGACCATCGGAACTCATCTTTACCCAGTTGTTCCACGGTATTTCACCGAAAAAATCACAAAGACTCCAAGTAGAGTTCATGGGCTGCTTCGACCATCGGGTCATATTCTACCCTATAATCTAACTTCAATGCATGTTTGTATGAACCATAATACACAATTTCAGACTTAAACAGTAACACCAAATGGATAGGAAGACAAGAAACAAGCCGGAAAGTAAAAAGGATACATTCTATTTGTTAACAGGTTGCTCAAAACTAGTTCACTGCTTGAAACAAATTGTCAAAAATTTTAAGGAGGTAGCTCTATAGCTCGCTCAAGCGGTTTAGGTAAATTTTCAGAATCTGTTTCTTCAAACAAATCTCATTTTTTACCTTCGTTTGTGTAACCTAACTGTCCAAATACGCCTGAAAACATCACAAAACATGCATGACTCGACCATACGCCAAATATAACGTATGTACCATCGAATAAAAAATAATCTACGCAATATCTCAACGTAAATTAATATGAAATTCTACCTTATTCAATAAAATGCAGAAAACACTAAGATGCTAGGTAGACCCTCAAACTCTGTGGATACCCAACTATTCTTTGGCTCTATGTGAAGATCTTGGCACCCTCTATGACTTTCTAGTTGATCATTTCGCGAGAATCTTTCATCTATGCACCCGTTCGTCTTCCTCATGCAAAACTAGGGTTTTGAAAGTTTAAAAAAATTTGTCTAACTTTTTATAAAAACTGAATTAGGATTTCTAAATTTATTTTATAGTTAATTATATTAACCCCCCTTATACTATCAAGACCCTCGCATCAAGCCCAAAACTCTAACTTATTATGAACGAACTACAATTAGACTGTAAATTCCAAAACTACAAAGTTCTAAAATAAACCAAAAATAATAAATAATAAATAATAAATATCGAACATCGGGTCCTCACATAGCATAAGGGACTTGATTAGGATTGACCAGCCATTACCTACAAATGGCCTTTGACGAACTTAGTCCAAAGTTACATACCTCGCTAAGTCACCGTTGACCTTGCAAGGCTGAAACCTTCTACGTCTACTCAGATCAATTTCAACCTTACCTTACCTTACCTAGATCTAAACAAATATGGCATATTAGGTCTAGCCAATGCATCTTATTACCACAAGTTGAAGTTTAAGACAACAAATCTTAACCGCTTCATGTTTCAGTTCAAGATTGCGAGAATCTTGACCGTCGCCCCTCTGAGATTTACTGTCATCATAGCTAATCCCAAAGTCACCCTCAATTTTTTCCAACTGCTTCTAGTTAGAGCCCTTCAATACACAATAATCATTATGGTGCATTAGGTCTGTCAACGCATCTTAATGCCTCACATTCAATTCAAGACCGCCTAACACACTGATCATCACCCGTACGAGACTCACTACATTATAGTCAATCCCAAGGTTATTAAAACCAATTATCAACCATAATCTATTAATTCCCTAGTTGTCTCTAGTTGTGAACCTAATTATAATGACTACTTAACCATCCTTCTGTCGCTCTGGTCCAAGCATCGTTCACACCAATGTTCAGTTCTAGGTTTATTCCCAAGTTCAACATCCACGATACCATCATGACATTATAACAACAATAATTCAGATTCTCCATTAATATAACGATATCATATCACCAGCACAAAAATATAATTATGATGGCAATAACAACATAACAATATGGTCTCAAGTTAGCAATCCTGCTCGTACAAAATTTCACGGGGAATTGCGAATGTGTTAATGAAAGGACGTGTAGGCATGTGTGTGGACTAGGTCATGTTTTAATTAGTTGGACAAAACTTTCTATCTGAAATCCGACCAATCGGTCGACCGCCTAACCGATTGACCACCAGTTTAGGACCAGTTGACCATTGGGTCTGTTGGGTTTCAAACAGACAATAAAATTATTCATTTGTCATTCGAATTCAATAATTTAACAACTAATAACGTAATTTAGGGTTTTAGGTAGGAGATTCTACCTCTATTACTAGTCCAATAATAGTGGCAGTTTGTTGGTGATTTGATCCCTCATTGCTTCTCCTTTCTTCTCATCGCTTCTCTCTCCCTCTCTCCCTCTCTCGCTCCTTCTTTCTTTCTGATTTCTTACGTTGGATCACAATAAAGAAATGGAAGGTGCTGAGTAGGTATGTATAGGGAGACTCTCATGTGTGAACACCTTTATTGATGTGGAAACTAGGGATTCATGATGTACAAGAAATGTATTGGCGAGGAGGATGAATCCAGCTACGCTTCGGTTCTTCTCTCCACACATCTCACCCGTGCACTCGCCAT
>JABCMJ010018541.1:0-10853 GCA_014822125.1 Arbutus unedo | reverse complement strand
GGGGGGGTAGCATTTTACCGTGTAAAAAGGTTGTGAAAGTAGCATTGTTGTTGACCATAATGGGTTCCGTTTGTCTATGTGGACTCCTTAGGTTTAAGCCGAGCTTGTATATGTAAGTCACTTGTGTGTATGATACTTGTTTACAATATTTTGTTGAACTCTCATATATATATATATATATATATACCTCAAGGTTTAATTTGCCTGCAGTTTACATGAGCAAAACTGATGGGATTTGACATTGTCATTTTTATAGTATTGTCAACAATGATTTGATATTGTGTAATATGCTACTAACTTATCAGAATTATCGTGCAATTGCAGTACCATCAGTTACATCTACCGGAGAACGCTGGGGTATACATAAGTTGTAGCATACAATACTAGATGCTTTTTTTGTGTGCATGTTACCTCTTTTTTTTTGTTTTGTGGTTACTTATGAGGAGCTCACTTTTAAAATGTAGTGTCACTATCCATAGAAATGGAGTGGATTAGTGATCAATCAGTAAGTCAAACTCACTAAGAGCATCTCTAACAAAATCAGTAAGTCTAACCCAATACCGTTTTACGTTTTATTAGTGCTCGATCAGTAAGTCTAACCCAATACCAGTGTAGGTTTTATTACACTACAATAAAATAATGCTATGCCCATATAACCTAGTATATTGGCAAATATATATCTGCGTTGGCAAAGAATTTTGCAGATGAAAGTCTTTCGTCGACACCTTGTCGCCATAGGCATGTTGCTAATGAGATTTGCCAATACGAACTCCCTTTATCCACAAAAGACAATACTTTCAGCGACATGAGTTCTCATCAGCAAAAGTGTATTTGATTTGGTAAAATATAATATTTTTGCTAACATGATAATACATTAGCAATACTAAAACTATTGACAACATGACATTTTGTCGCCAAAATTAAATTGCAAATATTTGTTAATACCTTTTGGCAACTGCTTTTGTGCGCCATCAACAGAATATAAAAAACATATATTAAATTTTTTAAATTTTTTTTTTTTTTTTCAAATACCTGATCACATACATTTGTCTATTTATAACTGTCATTAACCTGGAGATACATTTATTCCATCCAAACTTATTCAAACGTTCATCGAAACCAAAAGATATGTTCATTGTAATACGCGACATATATCGCAATTTGGGCTATTCTCTGCCAATTCAATTGGAAAGGCAATGTCAAAAATTACTAAAAAGCTATAAAACAACGAAAGAGAATGGGAAAAGAAAAGACGTGTATTATATCGTAGGGTATACCCCTTGTATTTTGTAATTTTATTTCATGTTTATCCTAGGAAATGCCCTTTTATATCATGTTATCCCCTCATCCTACCCAGTTAATCCCTTGTGGATTATTTTGTCATCCATCCCACCTTGGTGTATAGTTTCCCTCATTATCTGCTAGAAAGTGGAGGAATCTATATCTTAGTTTACTTTTTTTTTTTTTAATTATTATTGTTGTTGTTTCCTAGGGTATGTCCTTTGTAATCTTGTATATTCGCTTAGCATTTTTTAAATTCCAAGCTGATTTATTCAAAAAAAGAAAAAAAGAAAAGATGTGTATTCAACTTTAAACGTACCATGTCCAACATATATGAAGCATTTCAATTTCAACAATATGCGACCCCTACCATTTAAAAAGGGCTGTTTCGGTATCACCCAAAACCTCCGGAATTTTCTTCCACTAAAGTCAGGGCCAAACTAATAAGGGGTTGCATTCCAATTTCCAAATGAAACTGCATAATGTGAACGGAAGCAAATAAGAAGTACTGGGGACGAAATAGTCATATAAGCATCATAAACCACCATTATGAGACACTTGCACCATTTTTTTCAGTCTTTAGACCAAGGCTTAATTAGCAGCCAAACCAATTAAAATCAAGCCAGATAATAGTATTTGCACAAAAATCCAATGATAGTTAGGCTATACTACAGACTTTTCATGAAGGCTAACAATTGCACTGACAAGTCAACGAAAGGGAAAATCTATTAGTTTGAATGTTCTTCGATGACGAGACCCAAGATTCATAGCTTTAAGGAATAGCATAGTTGAAAATCTCAATTGTGTTTCAGTTTTTTACGATTTCTAATGTTTAATGTATATTTCTACATCTTGAGGATTTCATTACCTCTAGAATCTAATATATATCTATGTCAGTGATTAATTAATTACGATCGAAAATAATATTTTTCCACATCCATAAGAAGGAAATAAGTTACTTCAGAAATATATATTGTCATCCATCCTAGTATCAGAATGCGATGGAGATGGAACCGAATAAGCCGTCATCTCCTTCAACCTATAAAACAATGAAAAATAATAATAATCTTTATAAGAAGTGCATAGGAGAATCTTTGAATGGAAGCTAGAATATAACAGTCTAAAGTGGTTAAACATGATGACTTTACAATGATGACTTCATCTCCTCCCTTTATTTTCCTACGTTCAAATCTTATCACCCTGTCATATTTGTCCTCGTGCACTTTGTTCTTGCACAACTTTAAACCCAACCATAGAAGGTGATCGTGTTGTTTCCTTATCAAAAATAGTTAATAAAATGTAACAATTATTACCACTCTGTCGAATAGTGATAAGCACTACGAGTACCGTCCTTAGGGATTAAATCATAATTATTTTAGTCAATTTTCTAAATTATCATGAGAAAAAGAGATTTTGTTTTTGTTTTTTAAAATTATAATAACTAAAGTAAAATTAAAGACAATTAAAGAAAGAGAATATACTGATGAGTCCAATTCTGACAATCACCAACCTGGAGCTCCTTCATACCAAGCAGCAATATTATGTCTTTTCCGCACGGGACCCCTTGCTCAGTCAGTCGGAGCAAGGGGTGCTCCTACGTTGATCGGTCTAGGCAAAGCGGGACAATAACTATACATAAGCACTTCATTTGGAAACACATCACGAAGGATATGACCTTCCAAATAGGAAAGAAAACGTGCACCAATCATGACCCTCATTCAATCTCCGATTACGCCTCAACTAGGGACATAAATATGGAGGTCAATTACGCACTCATTACTTTATAAATTCTCTAAGAGCTTTTATCTTCTTCAAACCACGATTCTAACTTAATCGTCGGAGGGTCCACGGTCCGCCGACCACCCCCTGGCCATTGGATTTGTGTGTAGGAACCATTCAACAGATCAGACGAAGGCCCACCATTTTTCAGCATCATCAATTTGGCATCGTCTGTGGGAACGACAGTTCTTGCTAATATAAATTCAAGTGGTTAATCAGACATGATGGCGGACACTGGATCTCCCGCTGAGAGGAGTCTACTGGGTGACACCGTCGACAACGAAGGATGCACGCCTAATACCACACAAGGCAAAAACAGACTAGAGGGGCATGTGCAAGATCTGGTCCAAATGGTAGTCGCGTTAATGAAACAGAACCATTTGTTGACACAACAACTGTGCGGTAAAGGATCACCGCCTAATAACCTCATGGGGGAGGAGGATGAAGCAGAACTCGCGGCAGCGAGGCCGCAAAAGTTTCCTCAGGGAATAATGGTAATTGACGCATTGGAGGTGCGAGAGGAGGAGGAGAAGTGTGGAGAGTTGACCAAAACATTGGAGTCGGTACAATTGGAAGAAGGAAGAGTGGACCGAGTGGTCCAAATCGGTGGGGGCTCTCCCCCGACTTGAGCACAACAATGATTCAGTTCCTTAGAGACAACGCCGATGTGTTCACATGGTCCCACGAGGGCATGGCTGGGATCGATCTACAAGTCATGTCACGTTATTTGAACGTAGACCAGCTCTGCCGGCCGATCAAACAAAAATCCAGGGTGTACGGAGGGGAGAAAATCATGGTGATAGAAGAGGAAGTGGAGAAATTGGAGAAAACCAGATTCATATGAGAAGTCCAACACCCAGATTGGTTGGCTAACCTCGTCTTGGTCCAAAAATTGAACGAGAGGTGGAGGATGTGTGTAGACTCACGGATTTAAACAAGGCATGCCCAAAGGATAGTTTGCTACCAAAGATGGATCAGATAGTCAACTCAACGTCAAGCCATGAGCTACTTAACTTCATGGACACCTTCTCAGGGTATAACCTGATCCTGATGAATCCTGCCGACCAGCTGAAGACAGCTTTCATCATCGAGTGGGGGTTGTTCTGTTATCGAGCGATGCCCTTCGGACTGAAGAACGCATGGGCGACCTATCAACAGCTCGTCAATAGAATGTTTAGGCGCCAAATCAAAAGAAGCATGGAAGTGTACATGGACGACATGCTAACGAAAGGCAAGGAGGTCGCCCAACACCTGGCCGACCTAGATGAAACCTTCATAGTATTAAAGAAGTATGGGATGAAGTTGAATCTAGCCAAATATGCCTTTGGAGTGGCTGTGGAAAAATTCTTGGGTATCCTAGTCAGTAGGAGGGGAATCGAGGCCAATTCAGAGAAGATACAAACGGTGATCGAGATGCAATCTTTTAGAATGGTGAAGGAGGTTCAATGCTTGACTGGATGGGTGGTTGCACTAAATAGATTTGTTAGTAGAGCGACTGACGAGTGCTTGCCTTTCTTCAAGACTATAAGAAAAGCCTTTGAATGGACCCCAGACTGTGAAGTGGCCTTTCAACGGCTAAAAGAGTACTTGGCTTTAGCCCCTCTATTATCCTACGTAGTCCTCGGGGGGAACCTGCACCTATACCTAGCCACTTCTAACTCGACAGTCAGTGCCACTCTGGTTAGGGAGGAGGAAGGAGTACAAAGGTCGGTCTACTATGTCATCCGTGCGTACAGATGACTAGATAGCAGGTATCCGATGATTGAGCAATTAGCCTTCGCCTTGGTGGTCGCCGCTTGACGATTCAGACCATGCTTTTGTGTCCACAGCGTAGTGGTTCTCGCCAATCAACCTTTGAAGCAGGTTCTAAAAAAGCCCGAAATCTCTGGGCGGTTAACGAAATAGTCTGTAGAGCTTGGTGAATTTGACGTCACATACGAGCCAAGAAAGGAGGTCAAGGGACAAACAGTGGTTGACCTCTTGGTAGAGATGACAGGACAGGCAAAATTGCCTCTCAAGCCAAAAGAGGAGGAAAGCCGGACAAACACGCCTAGGGCAGATCAGCTGGGTAGCGCATGTGGATGGCTCAGCAATGGGGATAGCTAGCAAGGCCGGAGTAGTGATCACTTCACCACAAGGGGACACACTAGAATACGCCCTTCAGTTCCAGTTCAAGGTCACTAACAACAAGGCATAATACAAGGTGACCCTTGTTGGGTTGGATATGTGCTAGAGTCTAGAGGCAACACAAGTACAGGTATGCAATGACTCTCAATTGGAGGTCAACTAGACAATAGGGGAAGCTGAGCCTCGAGAAGGTAGCATGCAAACGTATAAGGAAGTTGTTGATCGGGCCCGAGAGCCCTTCAAACTGGTCTAGATAGTATGGACTCCAAGAGGGATGAACGGTCGAGCCAATGCCCCAGCTTGACTGGCTAGTGTCCCTAAGGCCATGCTCGGCCTAGAACCGCCCGTCGAGTACCTTCCAGAGCCAAGCATCGATCGGCCCCAACACGAAGTAGAAGTGATCGAGGTATGCATGATCTGGGTCGACCTCATCTCACGTTACCTAAAAGAAAGAGAACTCCCAGACAACAGGGTTAAGGCAAGGAAGGTGAAGTACCATTCCATTTCGTAAATACTGCTTGAAGGCGTTCTGTACAAGAAGGCCTACTCGATGCCCTACCTTAAGGTGCCTATATGAACACGAGGGGTAGTATGTTCTGCAGGAGATTCATGAGGGCATTTTTGAAAATCACTCGGGAGGAAGAGCCCTTAGCAGCAAGACCATAAGGTAGGGTACTTTTGGCTGACAATGAAAAGGGACGCTGAGAAGTTTGTGCAGAAGTGCAACAAATACCAGAGGTTTTCTAACCTCCATCATCTATCCCCAGAAGAGCTAACGCTCATTCAGAGCCCCTGGCCGTTTGTCCAGCGGGGACTATATATCATTAGATCCCTAGGTTCGCCATATTAGCAATTGACTACTTCACCAAGTGGATGGAAACCATACCAGTGGCTAGGATCACCAAAGAGCCTGCATAAGACTTTGTGTGGAAGTCAATTGTCTGTCGGTTTAGGATCCCACACGCCATCATCATGGATAATGGGGAGCAGTTTGATAATGACTTGTTCAGGGACTTTTTGGGTTAGTTTGGCACTCAAGTAAGTACACATCTTTGGGACACCCATAGGCCAATGGACAGATTGAGATCATCAACAAAACTCTATCAGGGATAATCGAGACAGATTAGAAGCATCAAAAGGGTTATGGGTCGAACAACTCCTAGTTCCTATGGGCTTACCATACAACAGTTCGGACACCAACAAAAAGAAAAACCCCTTCCAGCTAACCTTCAGCAATGAAGTAGTAATTCCAATGAAAGTGGGGGTCTTCCCACCCATCGTATTCACAAGTACCACTTGGAGCGAAATGAATAAGCGTTGCAAGAGAACCTGGATTTATTGGAGGAAGAAAGATTAAGTGGCAATTCGGGTAACCTATTCTCAACAAAAGATGAAGAGGCACTACGACGCTCGGGTCAGACACCGGTCGTTCCAAGCGGAGGATATGGTCCTACAGAATGTAGTAACATCAACCAAGAAGTTGGGAGATGAAAAGCTCGGCCAAAACTGGGAAGTGCCCTATGAGGTTGAAGAAGTCATTAGGTCGGTCATCTACAAGTTGTCCACCACAACAGGCTAACCCCCACAGCACAACTAGAACGTCGAGCATCTATGGAAATACTATTAGTAGAACCCTATGTGTTCAATTTTATCAGTACAAAACAAAATATTTCTTTTTCATTATGATTATTTAAAAGCACTGCCTATTAATCTTAGCCGTTTGTGTTGTTGTGATTGAAAAGTTACGTCTAGGCATGTCAGACTAATCGACACCAGTCGGAACAGACTCGTGAGGCCTTTGAGCCATGCACAATGCAAACACCGGTCGAGAGCAACCCAAAAGATTCCTTGACCAAGCGAGACTATCAACACCGATTGGGCTAGATCCATGAGGTTTCCGAGCCGTGCAAAGTGTAAATATCGGTTGGGAATGACCCACGAGGTCCTCTGACCAGGCGAGGCGTATAACATGTGATTGTTCTCTAATATAAAACACGTATCGGAACTATTCTCTAAAGCTTTGCCCTACCCAAAAAGTACCCCAATATATACCCATGTTGTATAACATCCGGTAGAGTACTTTTTTTTCATACAGAGATAGAGTTAACTTTATACGAGTTTTTGTTTCTCTCCTAGCATGCTTGTAGAAATATTTGGTCTATGCGTCATTTAGTTTAATGAAGCTAAAATGTGATTGTTCCTTAGTTTTGTATTAAAATGTGATATCTAATTTCGATTCTTGATCACCTCATTCATCGAACTATTTTCTTTGTTTTTGGGGCAATTATTATTGCAGTACGTTCCTACTAAACTTTTTTTTTTATAGGTATATCCTAGCCATACCCAGCCTCTACTTTTTTAGATTTTGGTGTACTGATATACCAATACTAATACTTTGTGTCAGTTAATGGATGTTTATAGGAAATCTCAGTTATTTCTATTCCTATGTTCTTGAATAATGCCCTATTATTTTGTCATTACTTGTTAGCCATAGGGCATGTTGCTCATGGTGTTTTCAACTTGTAAGAGTAAGTAGTGTTGTCTTTTGATGCCTAACAAGTGAAGTCAATTAGGTTATTAGAGTATTGTTTTGGCAACTTTGAGGGAGAGCAGATTTGTGTCCCATATTTACTTCTCACATCTTTTGAATTAACTTGATGTAAATGATATGTTTTTGTGAACTCAAAGATATCTTTTGGAAATGCACACCTTTGCTTAAGTGGGGTTCTATTCATGTTTCGTTTTGTCTATTTTGTTCTATTCTTTCCTTTATTTGGTAGATTGTCTATCGGCGTCTCTGGCTTGGGAAAGCTTTTGTTGATAATATCGATGTATTGTTGTAAGAGATAATGAAAAGTGTTTAGGGTTTTAGATTGACCTTAAATCACATAATATTATTGTTATACAAGGGGAGAGAGGTTACAAGTCTAAAGACCAATGTACCCTCGTAAAAAAATATATACAACAATAACTCTTACACTCTCCGCAAGATGTAACATATATATCACAAAGACCCAACTTGTCACATAGTAGCTCTAGACTTGGTTTGCACAATGGCTTAGTGAGGAAATGTGCCAGTTGAGCGTCAGTAGACACAAAAGGAGTAGCAATTACACCAATATGCACCTTTTCTCGATAAGTTGGCAATTTACCTCACTATGCTTGGTTCTCTCATGAAAAACTAAATTAGATGCATTGTGGATTGTTGCTTGATTATCACACTCCATACTCATGGGCAACTGTACACCAAATCATGTCATTCATATGAAAAATCGTACCCAATTAATCTCACATATAGTGTGTGTCATGGCACAGTACTCTGCTTCTGCAGTAGACCCTAGCTTCTTATTTTTCAATTAACAAGATTACTAGCTAGGAAAATGTAATAATATGGCTACGGCCACAGCCACAGCCACAGCCACAACCACGGCCACGGCCATCGGCCTCTGACACTCCCCCATCTTGACTAGAATCCTGACTTGAACCACGACCAAAGCCATCTAGGCTACCTCCTTATGACTAATGACCACCACAAAGAGGACAATTAGACAAATAAATACCAGAGACTATAGGGGCAAAAGCAAAGCTATCAAACGGGATACCATAAGCAGAAATAGTGTCAGAGACAGAGGCCTGATGAAGATGGCTACAAAACTCACTGTGAGAAGGTAAGTCGCTAGCACTGAAAAGCTGTGTACGAAAAGGATCATAAGAGAAGCTAACTCAGATAAGAATCGAGCCACATGCATAGTTTTGTGCTATTGCTGTATAACCTGAACATCGGGGAAAATTGACTGACATATATTAAGTTCCTCGCAGATACCACTAAATTTAGCATAATAATCTTCTAGGGATAACTCACCAAGTGAGAGAGAAATAGGTCTAATGAAGATTATTGATTTGCCGTAGAATATTAACAACCACTTACAACTTCTGAGCCTGACGCTACACAAGTTTGGTAGTAGGTAAGAAAACCAAAGTACCATTCTTGTAAGGCTTCATACTGTTTGGTAACTGAATACAAATTCGCGCATTCGCAACACTCCATGCAGTAAATTTAGAATTAGTAGCTTGTGAGAGGCATCATATAAAAAGATAAATTGCATTTTACTAATATAGTATACCTCAACTACCTTGGCCCAAGTTGCATAATGTTTACCACTTAGTCTCATTAAAGTGATAGTTAACATCTCAGGAGACCAAGTAGAACAGAAAAAAAATTAGTAGGAATAGAACTTGAAGCCATCGTGATAAAACACCCTTCAACGAGACTTAGAAACCCAACGACAACTACCAACTAACAACAGAATAAACACAGACAAACTAAACACCAAGCATCAACAATAAACATAATAAAGAACAAACAAGATCCAACCAAGAACCAACATTGCAAAGATTAGCCAAGAAACCAAAGACAACAAGGAGTTCAAAATACCAACCAAGCATCAACAATGACCATATCAGAAGTCTCGACTAGTAGGAGGTCTTGAATTGAATCTCCTTTAATCGAACTGTTTCTCTATCAGAACATGGGTCCTAGAGATCAGGTCGACCAGCGAATCCAATATAGGCTTCTGAACAGTGACGGGTTTGTTTTGAACAAATGATGTGGTCCTGGGATAAGAGTTTCGTTCATAGGTTAGGGGTTTCAACTAGTCGTAGGTTGGGGTTTTGAAGATTAGGAGTTTTGTGGGTTAGGAGTTTCCGAAGTTACGATATTGACCAGATTCACAACGATGGCAAGGATTGATGTTGATCGACGACAATCTAGAGGTGAGGGCGATTGCATGGTGCCGGCGTTCAACGTTTATATTTCTTGATAAATAAGGGGAGAGGTTACAAGTCTAAAGATCAATCTTTCCTTATAAAGAATATATATAACAATAACTCTTGACAGATATCAGAGTTGGTTAATGAGAGTCTATTATGGTTTCATTTTTCAATTTCTCTATTTTGTTCTATTATTTTCTTTGTTTGGTAGATAGTCTATTGGAGTCTTTGGCGTGTGAAAGCTTTTCTCGACAATATCGATTAGTATCAGAGTTGGTTGAGCCTCGAGACATCACACTTGGGTATTGGAAGTCTAAGGTTTGAGTTTTGCTAGATTTAACTGATTCTAGCGGTTTGCATGTGTTTTTTCTTCATGGGTTGGGATGTTATGGCACAAGAAAAAATTGCTTTTTTTCGTCATTTTGATTGAAAGATACTAGAAGGCAGTTTCATAGATTCGTCAGAGCGGTTGCCTCTCCCCCCATCATAAAAAAGACTTCACAAGAGTTAGTGCATAATCAATGTGTGACATTAGTTAAAAAAGCACGTTGGACACAGAAAGAGCACTTAAAGTGGAAACAATGGCTAGTAAAATCTTGAAAGCATCTCTAACACTATTTTTTATGTTGGATATATACGACTTAAATTGCACCAAAGCTCGGTGCAGCCCATGTACAAACACAATTGTCTGGAATATGGATATGAAATCTCAAGGTCATAACCCTAATACTAAAGAGAAGAATCCAATTGTCCACAAAATTGAAAAGCCTTGGGAAAGAGTTTGTATCCTTGTCACCTAGGGGCCGATTGGATGGAGGATTATTTTCAGGGGTTAAAGTTATGAAGGGGTAATAAGATAAGAGGGGGTATTATTTTTAGATGGAGGGCCCACATTG
>JABCMJ010018537.1:0-14462 GCA_014822125.1 Arbutus unedo | reverse complement strand
TGTGCAAAAGTGATGTGTATGTAGCACTATTGGTTCGATTATAACAAAAGGTTAACAACAGAATTAAACTCTAACTATATAGATAAGGTCAAACTCTTAAAAGTTCGGATAAGGCTTATCCAATTAGTAGTCAATTGTCAAAAAGTATAATTTGTCTCTATTGAGAAATTAGAGGTCGGAGATGACTCAAATTGAATGAGGAAGAACCTCTGTAAAATGAGATACAGTCTCAGTGGTTCAGGTAAATTGTAATTTGCTATTACACGCATATAGATTGAGATTGATCATGATTAAATACAGATTTAATCATCGGAATGTCTTCTTGCGTATCAAAGATGAAAATTTCTTTGATGATTTTTTGTCTTGCTGATTAGGTTTCTAATGAAAGAGCTAGTTCAAGTGTTCGGCCAAAGTTTGAGGTAAACAGGAATTTTAACCTCTCACACCGTAAAATGCTAGAATCTTAGCAAATTAATTATGTTAAATTACTGCGACGGGTCAACGTCATTCGATAGACTTAAATTTGGAACTGTCCACTGACAGCTACTTGAGCTACAACTCAATGAGCTCATGGTCGATGTATAGCTGGGACAAAAAAATGGAAGGGTGCAACAAAGTCAAAATATTTTGGCTGTTGCAATAATATCTTTTTCCAAATATGCCTAACCTAAGCATTGCCTTTATCTTGTTAGGTCTGAAAAATAAAGCAAACTAGCAGCCCAAGTAAAAGAAAATACAAAAAACAAAGAAGAGAGGAAGAAATATCTGAGAGTTGAACAAACATTTTGTATTACTTTCAGGGTATTATTGAAAGTGTCCTTTTTTAGTAGTCTTTTTAGAATTTTGAATTGTTAGACTCTCAAGTTTTTTAGATATAATTATTCGTCTATATGAGCCGAATCGATAAAAGTAAAAAATTATGATATTTTTTTTAATCAAAGACGAAAAAAGTTCAAAAAGAATTAAAAATCTGTCTCTTATTTTTTCATTATACGCTTTTACAAAAAGTGTGATCTTTTTAATTTATCAATCGCAATTTTTATCTATTATTAACAAAACTAGCGAATCAACATCCACATCTCTCGATCGCAACAAACGCTAACTTGTGCCTTGAGATAAAGAAGGGAGAGAGAAGAAGAAGAAGAAATAAAGTAAGGAGTTTTGCTCACTGGTTGATGTGATTTTGTATTTGGGCGCGAGAATAAGATCGATGGGTTGTGGCAGGGGCTCAAAGTAATTCAATCTAAAGATGAGGGGGTTAAGTGATTCTCAGTGATGATTTAAGAGATTATATGAAAAAATAAGCATTTTTTATATGTAAAAACGGAGTATAACTTTATAATTGTCACTTGCTTCAACTTCATTAATAAAAACACAGATAGACTTATTCCCTATTTATATTACTACATAAACAATTCTAGTCTTTTTAGATAAGCTAGATTTTTTATGCCACTAAGTTATGTTCTATCATGAAATTCTTATTGCATATGGGCTCTATTGTCGAGCTTTTTGAATTCATTTAATTTTTATCTACCAAAATTACGGTTATATTTTGATGAAAAATATTTTTAATTCCAATTTAAAAAAGATCATTTCAGATCATCTAATTAATTAATCAAAATTTATTATCACTGTCATAACATTTCCCAATACCGAATAAGTAAAAAGTGAGTTTAAAATTATAATTTTATAACAAGTTGTATGTACTTTCATACGTTTGAGTGTTGATCATATTCTTATTCTATTTTTATCAAATGCCAACACTTTAATTATCAAAAAATATATCCAATAAACAAACAATTCGGTGGTGTAGAACTCAAATAAAGCGTCCAACTATTTATTGCGATTTGATTTGATTTTAGTTTTTTTTTTTGTTGTTATTCATTGTTCTTGGTTATGCATTTGAACTACTACAATTTTATATCTTCAATAAATAAAAAAGGAATAAGGTTGGGTAATAATTGGATCCACAAATCTTATACACTTAACCATAATACATTTACGTTGATCTGACATACTTAAAAATCACTCATTTGCTAGACAAAATAAATTCAGCAGTTGTAAAAAAATTTAACGGTTGAGATCTACCAATGAAGTCAAAAAAGAGTTGACAACTTTGTTAGTGATTTGAGGAGCTAAATCTAATCTGAACCGTCTGATGAAAATTCAAACTCAATCCTAGCCATCAACTATATAAAGTAAATTTGTGCCTGTATATTTTGAACGGAGCAAAAATGTACACTATCTTTAAAATAAAAAAATTATAAATATTTACTAAAATATCATTTAAAAATTAGTTTATGATAAAAATAGTTTTAGATCGTTAGATATGTAAGTAGAATGAAAGGTTAAAATTTATAAGAAAAATAGTATTTTTTTCATGATATTTTCTTATCTTATTATATTGTTTGTTGTCTTAAAATGTAAGTAATTATTACAATATTATTTAAAAGTTAATTTGTAAGAAACATATTTTTAAACTAGTTGACCCATCTACTCTATCTTTCTAAAGCAACATTCCTAGTTCTCGGTGCACGACTCAACAATTAGTCTCTTAGCATTCAGTCGTTCAGCACACAACTCAGGACTAATTAAGTCTCGCAGCACACAACTATTTGAATTTAACCACTCAATAATATGTCTCAAATTATTAGCTGACACTCAATCTTTAAAGTCACAGGTCGCTCAGCTAAAAGAAACCAGTCACATAATTCCCTTTATAAGATCCCGCAAACGAAGCCTCCAGGCGCTTCCATTCTTAGAGATGGAGCCTTTAGTAAATGACCTGCTTATCCTTAATAGGAAATAAGGTGCGGGATTGGATCAAGGCCAAGATATGTTCACAAGCTATCTTCTACATACATGCCTATACACTTTTTTACGCTTGATATCTGACTTGATCGTTGAAAAGTCTTTAATCGAAAAATACGTCCGATCTTTAAACTTTTGTGCATGAACTCCCGTAAGAATTTTGCTGGTTATCGTCCAATTTAATTTTGGCATCAATAATATGTAACAAACTATTATGTATTTATTATGATTTGATTACGTAGATATAGGTCGAAATCGTACAAAAACTTTTCCTTGTTCATAACCCGCCATGAAACCTAAGTTAGCCTCTTTACTTCATTCCTTTTTCCCAAGAAAATGAAGTAAAAGAAGAAAATGAAGTAAAAGAGGCACATCACTTTTCCTCGTGCACAGACATGTGGTTTGCTGACCTGAACTAGACGGTCAAAGAGTTGCGATCAGATATCAATAGAAAGGATAAATTTTAGATCCAAATAGTTTGGGACCAAATCTGAACAGATAGAGATGAGAAATTTTAGACTAGTTCGACTATAACAAAAGGTTACAGCAGAATTAAACTCTAATTATATAGATAAGGTCAAACTCTTAAAAGTTCAGACAAGGCTTATCCAATTAGTAGTCAATTGTCAAAAAGTATAATTTGTCTCTATTGAGAAATTAGAGGTTGGAGATGACTCAAATTGAATGAGGAAGAACCTCTATAAAATGAGATACAGTCTCAGGCGTTCAGGTACATTGTAATTTGCTATTATACACATATAGATTGAGATTGATCATGATTAAGTATTGATTTAATCATCGGAATGTCTTCTTGCATATCACAGACGAAAATTTCTTTGATGATTTTTTGTCTTGTTGATTAAGTTTCTAATGAAAGAGCTAGTTCAAGTGTTCGGCCAAAGTTTGAGGTAAACAAGAATTTTAACCTCTCACACCGTAAGATGCTAGAATCTTAGTAAATTAATTATGTTAAATTACTACGACGGGTCAACGTCATTCGATAGACTTAAATTTGGAACTGTCCACTGACAGCTACTTGAGCTACAACTCAATGAGCTCATGATCTATGTATAGCTGGGACAAAAAAATGGAAGGGTGCAACAAAGTCAAAATATTTTGGCTGTTGCAGTAATATCTTTTTCCAAATATGACTAACCTAAGCATTGCCTTTATCTTGTTAGGTCTGAAAAATAAAGCAAACTAGCAGCCCAAGTAAAAGAAAATACAAAAAACAAAGAAGAGAGGAAGAAATATCTGAGAGTTGAATAAACACTTTGTATTACTTTCAGGGTATTATTGAAAGTGTCTTTTTTTAGTAGTCTTTTTAGAATTTTGAATTGTTAGACTCTCAAGTTTTTTAGATATAATTATTCGTCTATATGAGCCGAATCGACAAAAATAAAAAATTATGATATTTTTTTTAATCAAAGACGAAAAAAGTTCGAAAAGAATCTAAATCATTTTCAATTTCGATCGATAATTTTATAAGTTTTTATATCGAGACAAATGATTGATCAAACATTCACTAATCATCATCAAGAATACTGATCGTTTTTACAAAATTTAATCTAGACCGAACTCAGCCTAAGAACGTTCTAATCTCAGGAAAACGCTATGCGAATTCCACCAAAATTATGTAGCGATACATTTCTATATATTGAAGAAAATATTACAATGACTTGCAAGAAAGTGATCAACACACAACCTAATACTAACTTTGGGATTCGGTAGTTATAATTTTTTTGATAACGGAGGTATCCAGTCAGCATTGGGATTACCTCTAACCTAGTACCGACTAGTTTTTGGAACCTTAAAGTTAACGACTGGGTAAATCTCTAGTGACCCATAGAAATTGATTTTGATGAAATTCGACCTCGTAATCTTGAAAGGACAAACCCCTTAATCACTCTCTTTTTTCTTTCACTGAACCAACCCAAGGGGTTACTAAGAACTACATATCTCGATGGGTGTTTTGTTTTTTGAAATGTGAGGCTCCAATTCAGTGGCATTAAATTATCCTATACAATAAGTCTCTATACATAGTGGTGTTCTTGATGTTTGTGGGTCAATACTTAACAAAATTATTAGCAAAAGCACATCTTCTTAGTTGTTTATGGCAGCAACAACACAACAATTGAATTAAAATGCATCATCCTGACCTCGACTACATCGAGGGACTGCAATTACAGGACAAGAGGACAGGATTCGCAAACTTGAAAAAGAAAAGTATTTTCTTTTGAAAGAAAATATTGCAGTAAGAGAAAGAAAGTACTTTCCCGAAATGCTATCAATTCTTATAGGGTTAATCCATACAAGATTTTGCTGACTTTAATTGGTGCCCCACTAATAGACAGTAGAATTAGTCCTCTAGAGATTAGTCGCTATGAGTGTAGTCTATATATAAATTACATATATGATCTCATCCTTCTCTCTTACTCAACAGTGACATGTAATTAAGGATCTATGACCATAGAAAATCTAACTTTCCACCACATAATAATCTAAGGCAATTATGAATAAAAATTGACGAAATATACAGTTCAAATCCAACAGTAGAGCTAATATGGATCAATCTCTTGTTTATGCTTTCACCTTTACAGCCGAAAACAAAAAGAATTCAAATCCAGAAAATCAAGTCATGGAAGGTACTTCTACAACTGAAACTTTGTGTAATGAAATTGTAATATATTCAAGGTGGATTTGTGGTCCTCACCACCTTTGTTAATATGCATCCATGTGATGGATTTCCAATGATTTTAAAATTTTGAGTTACCCAACCATTTTCCAGATTCAAAGTAGAGATAAAAAGAGAATTGCGATGAAATCGGATACAGGTATATAACCATGATCAAGTGTCGGGCTCATCTGTTCTCGTGTCAAGAACAACCTAAACACGGGTTAGCAAAACAATGCAAAGTACTTGTTTTCAATACTTTTCTTTTTTAGATGGTAAACTAAATTTATCAGGTGCTATACATCATCTCATGCGTAATATGAGAGTGCTGTGGTTCTTTAGTTAGATGAAAAGATAAAGACGTTTGCCTAAAAATATCAGACGCATCCCACATATGAGTGCAACAGACATAGAGTCATGTTTTCTTATAAGTCTCAGGTTAGAAACCTTTCAGGTATTATTAATTCTTATGAGGCTAGTTCATACAGGACAAAAACTTTAGCTTTAAATGGGGTTTTCACAAGTGGACGGTGAGATTGATCTCTGAGGACTATTCGGTATTATGTTGGAAGTAATTTCAAAACTAGCCAAATATCTCGACTATAAAAAAAAACAGACCTAGTATACAACAGCATGATGAAAACTCTATTTGATCGTGTTGCCATAGGATCAAAACTTGCACATTACATGAAGGAGCCACAAAGCAAAGCATTCACGTGATGGTGCTTAACTACTCCAACCTAAGCTTCCACTACAATTTCTTACTAAACTAAACTTCATTTTCACTTACTTTTTTCAGTTTACAAAATGGATATGCAAATAGGCCGCTTCACGTATCCGTCAGAGATAGAGAGCATTTTTCTCGGTTTACAAAATGGATATGCAGATAGGCTACTTCACGTATCCGTCAAAGACAGAGAGCGTTTTGACTTATGATATAGCCAAGGCAACATTCTTTCTTTCCTTGGCTCTTTTCACCTTTCCCCCATCTACCACTTCCACCCTTTTTCATGAAAGGTTCTTCCACAATGGTGGACAAACCTAAAAAGGGTAAACAGTAATCAAATTAATGCATCCAAATTACCGTAAATCTACTATTACACAAAGTAAGTAATTAGATTAACTGAAATTAATTACCTGTTGCAAAACCCTTGTTCTCTGCCATCGTTCTCATCGTTTTGCAGTTTAAACCCTCGTCGTCGTTGTTGCTACTCTCATCATCACCGTCTGATTGTTTTCCTTTATCCATGTGACCGTTTGATGTTCTTGATCGCGCGGTGGCAAAAAGCCATGAAAGTTCCATCTGCTTAGTAATCATGCGCGCCGCGTAATGTGGAACCCTAACATGCTTTTTGGTCTCTGAACCAATGAATCCATTAATGAACATTAAGCAGTCCATCAAGCTCTCTTTTGCCAACCCTTTCATGTCATAAGCCTGTGATCTTCTCCATAGGCTTTTACTATGAGAGTTGACAGGGGTAGAAAGGGAAAGAGCTCTTGTTGTATCACTAATGGCAGAATCAGGATCATTAAACAGCAAATGACATTGAGCTCTATTACTGTACAAAACAATTCTCTCTTTTCTCAACCTCATTGGACACAAATCTAAACCTTCTGTATATTTCAACAAGGCCTCTTCGATTTCTCCTACTGAAAAGCTATGGTTTCCTTGTTGTTTTATCAAGCTAACAAGAACCCTTTTCTCCTCAACTTTCTCATTAGAAAACCTCTTTTCTCTCCCCCTTCTCTCCACCTTCAAATCCCATATTTCTTCAAGTGCTCTCTCAACTCTACTGTCCACGATTTTCGCCTTCGTTTTTCTGAAATCCATAAGCAGTGTTTTTGCGATGGATTCGCCTACGTTTTTTTTCCCTCCAAGTGTCCTTATCTCAATCAAGTCCACAAGACACAATGTGGCAATATCAATAACTTTGTACCTAGAATCTAAATCATTAAGAAGTAATCTAAGACAATCAATCCCCATATACTGCCAATCATCTGAAGATCTAGAGAGATTACAGAGTTTTTCTATGACTTTTTGTGATTCTGAGATAATTTTTCTTCCAATTTCAGTGTAACACAATATCCTAAGAAGTCCAACCCCTGCGGGCGAGGTGTGATTCACCAATCCACCCCACATTCCACATAAGTCCTTTAAGAATTCTTTCTTACACATGAGATTTATGGATCTCTCTTTGATGGCAAAGCAGTTGAGGAGATAGAGACACCAGCATTGGATTTGGCTACCCCATTCCTCGGCCTTTCCTTCCTCCATTTCGGATCCTCCAACCCCTCTGGTGAGCAAATCACAATGGTAATTCAACCTCTTGCTCTTATCCTTCACACCTACAAAATCAACATACACCAGTTCAAGACAGTTGGAAGCTAAATCCATGGCTAAGTTAATCACCTCTTCTTCATACTCTGCAACAGATTCAAACGTGCTTTCGTAGCTTGCGAGGTGTCCAAGGGCTCTAACTGCAACCCTTTGCTCAACCCAACTCAATTTTCCTCTGAAAAGATCCATCAGTGGAGGGATCACACCAGAGTCCACTGCTTTTTCAGCAAACTCAAACTTGTTCATGGTGTAGGACCCTATAACGTGAGCTGCATAATAAGGAATATATACGTTTTGGTCCCTAAGAAGCCAATCTCTATCAATAACACCCCTGCGGATTAGACTTGCCATGCAGTTAAAGATACCAAGAGATGGAAACTGCGGATCATCCGGTTGATTCATCGCGATATTCCACAATCCACTAAGGACCAAAACATGTTCTTGGTCATTAGTAAAGGGGATTTCTTTGAAGCAGTTTGAGAGTCCTTCTCTCCTTGTTGAAGAATCAGGTTCCTTCATAAGGCAGAAGAAACAGTTAAGGTTAGAGCAAGTCTCTTTGGGTTGCTGCTGCTCCATATTTTTTTCAGAGGTAGTACTAGTAAAGGGGACGGACAGTTTCTCCTTTCTCTTATGTAAATCCATGGTGGATTGAAAAATAATTTAGTCTGAGATTTTGGACTGAGATTAGGATTAGGGTTTAGGTGTAAAGGTAAATGAAAAGGGTTAGTGGAATAATACCTAACGGCGCATAAAAGACTTTTATAATAGTTTAAAAAACTACTTTTTCCTTTTTTGAATTGTGCCCTCTTTTATTCCAAGAGAATGACTGCATTTTTGTCCTTTTATTAACAACCCACAGCAGAATATCCACAGTGAAATTCATTGGATCCTGACATTTTCTTGCTAACTTTTTTTTAGGATTATTTTTCTTATTTTATTCAAAGAACAAATTTGTTTTTTTTTAGTTTTTGAATTATTATTTTTTATAAATTATTGGTTCGTCTCGATAACAGGTTTCAAAACAAAACAATCTATTTTTGGATTATTTTGGACTTAGTGGACTTTTTTAAATTTTTTGTCATAGTTTTTTACTTTTTAAATTCTTTTTTTCAAAACAAATCAATAATCTACAAAAATTTGACGCAAAACTAACAAATACGATTAAAATTGAGTTGGGTGGAGGAGGGAGGACCAGACCAGTCTTCCCTAAGCGTGATCATAGGGACTCTAAACCCGTAATAACTCTTGAAAGGAACCAAAGAGCTATATTAGCTATTGCTCCGTCCGAGGCAAGCCCGCGAATAGACGAGAGAGTCAAGTGTGGATATTGATGCTCCGTTTGCTATTAGAGTAGCTTCTCCAATCGACTATTCATAATATTTCATCTTTCATCAAACTTTTCATATTTTCCCACTGCTATCTTGAGTGAGATTGTTAAATTCAGTCTTTTCCTACTTAGTACTAAAATGTAAATGTGGGTTCTAATGGATAGGGCATGAATAGTAAATGTGGATTCCAACGGATAGGGCTTGATTGAGATTGTCAAATTCAGTCTTTTCCTACTCAGTACTGAAATGTAAATGTGAATTATAATGGATAAGGTTAGGATCTTGCCGTTAGAATTGGATCTCAATCTGAAAATTCAAACCATTGAAAAAGTACTTCATTCTTAATTGGAGTGCAAATCGAGAGACATCATTAGCATGACTCAAACCTACAACTTCCAAGACCCAAACCCTGTGAGAGTGACCCACTGATCACCAGGCTACCACCTCAGGTGGTCATAAGATGCAAACTTACTCTAAGTAAGAACCAACTTGAGCTTCAACATAAAATCTTAAAAAAAAAAAAAATCAAGCATTAATATTTTAGATCTTTTTCATTTTGTGTCCAGTATGTACGAGATTAATAACATTGCTTATGAGTGCTTGCGACATTCACAATTCTCTCAAATCTCCCATAAAACCTCACAATGATAAAGGTAGAAAAAGTAACTCCTTAATTATTATTTTTTGCTCGGCAAAAGAAATTTTTTTATTAACTTTTGAAAACGAGGATACAAAGATATAATGGAACCCAAGTATCACTGATTAAACCACATGTAAACTTACCTAAGTATAAATTTTAAAAATTATAAAAAAATTATATTTCGGCCCCCACAAGTTACATTCAGCCCTCTCCCTTTTAAAAAAAGAATTGTCCGCTCAAATGTCGAATCCGGTTCCGCACCTGCCAAGTATGATTGGCATTAGGGCACCACTTGAACCCCAAAACTGTAATAGTTGGCAAGCAACCAACTAGGATAAGGAAAAATCAAGAAAAGACATGGCTTAAGCTAGGGAGGGTATGAAACTCAAAAGACTACCTACTGGTACTAAAGGAATTAAGGGGAAAACAAAAGCTGTTGGAAGAAGGCAAAAACAGGACTAAAACAATGGGCAGAACTGATTTCAATGCAAATCTTGTCTGGAATCTGAGAGGATTTGAGTAATTTGGTCAAGGGCTCTAATACTAGCCAGGCTCCCCTAGGTACATCTACCAAAACATGAGCTTGAATGCACGTTTATAACCAGAAGCCATTGCTGATTGGCCTGCAACTGCTTCTACACCTTCAGGACCACAGCTTGAGAATAGGGACACAAACTCTTCAAACTAAGGGCAATGCTGTGGTCCCAGCTGGGGTTTATGAACCCTTAACAAAAATACTTGCAAAGCAGAGAGAGGAAGAGAATAGAAAAACAGGTAAGTACATATGGGGGAGGTCTCAAGAATATGCGGCTACTGTATATATATATAAAGATGGAAGGCACAAAAAGCAGGTTTAAAGCTGCTAATCTTCATATAGTAATGGTGATTGTCCAGAATAATCTAGCCACCTGCTTACCTTTCCTTTAGATCTGTCATGATGATCAATTAGCGTGGGGTACTTAGTTCATGGGAAGACATCTGGTTTTTGTTGTCCCAATGCATAATTAAGTTTTGGAACTCATTCTATCATCAAATCTTTGACCTTTTCGAACTCTGTATGTAACGGACTAGGGGTCCAAGAACCAATGTAAATAATTGTAAGAACGGGATATCTAGTGGAAAAGATAAAATCCAATTAATACTTTACAGAACAAATAGGCGACGGTTTAGCTCGGCAAAAAGGTGTTCTTGTACACGAGTATATTGTTGAGTAGAGGATAATAGTTTTTGGCTTGAAAAAGACAGATAAATAGTAAAAAGATCAGATAGAGGATGATTTCGGAAGCCAAATAGTTCGGGATCAGTTTTAAACGGACAATGGTGAAAAATCCAAGGCCATTTCGACTTATAACAATAAGTTGATAGTTGAATGAAACTCTAATTGTATAAGATAAGAATTTAGAGAGTTGAGATAAAACTTATATATCTTGTTAGTGGCTAATTATGAGCAGTTGTAATCCATCTCTAATTAATGAGAAATTAGAAGATAGGAAATGACTCAAATCGATATTGGGAGATGACTCCTATGAAAATATAGACACCTATAGATTACAAACTGTCTTTCATTCCGCCAATTAGAGGCGGAGAACTTTCTGACGGTTTATTGTCTTGCAAAGATTAGATTAGATTACAGGCGAGTTTCAAGAGCTAGTGTGTCCGGCCACAAATCGAGGAACTAACTTTTCCGATAAGAAATTCTACCCACTCATAATTGGCACAGTTTGTAAAAAAGTTAAAACCTCAAGGAAAAAATTTTAGACGATCAAGGTGGGAAATAGACAAATGACACCTCCAAATTCCAAGGCCAAATCCTCAAGACATTTATCTATATATTTTGTGACTTAATCTTTCCACTTCTCTCGGGACTCTAATTTCTCATTAGAATCAAAGTAGAACTGTCTCTTAATTAGCTACTATGACACAAAACCGATCTGGACTCTCCAGAGAATTGTCTTCTACCGTTAGAGTTTTATTCAACCTCAAATTTTTTATTCTAAGTTGAATAGGTTTAGAATTCCTCATTCATATCTGATTAGAACATTATTCCGAGATATTTGGAGTTCTGTTCATCTTCATTTCGAGATAGATAATCTGCTTTCTCATATCAGCAACCCTCTAAACTGCCTTTCTTAGGTCAGTTACTTACTAAACCGTTTTTCTCAAGTCAGCTCTATCCACACGAGATCGACAACATGTGCGTATGTGAGAGCATTTCTGTGCTGAACTCAATAAAACTATTTAAAGAAAAATTTAATAATATTTTTACCTCTTTTAATTTCTTTTCGTGCATACAAGAGGTACATTGAACTTGATTAGACGAAGGATCAGTAAAAAAGCCAGCTCAGTCCAATGAGATAAGCATGAAAAAAAAAAAGACAAACTACGATGGGTAAGTAATCTGTCTCTTTTTTGCCTTTTGGTGAAAGGGTAAGTAATCTGTCTACACTTCCATTCTCAAAACAATGGCCTGAAGGTGTCTTGTGGCAGGTGATTCGATCTTTTCATGTCCCAAGTCAAGAGGTTTGTCTATAGAGTAAAAGCTCACATGGTTAGTTTGGTAGTCAAAACTTTAAATTTGTCTTTTTTATATTTCACGTTCGACTTCAATTATCAACAATTCATAGGCTTGCTACTTAAATCTTTTTACGTGTAGTCGTGTGAAATACTTGTAGAAAAATCTGTAAGAATTAATTCAAGATGCAAATAAATTGTACTAGAAACTAGTTATATATTCTTGTACATAAAACAATGCATGGACTCTGTAGTAATCGAAAAGAAGAATGTAAACTTTTCCCTGTGATTAAAATTTCTGAAGAGGCCGGCCGTGGGCATTGGAAGAATATAAGGTTCAAATTTGTGAAGAGGGTCATGGTGTGGTGGCTAAGACCCGAGACTTAAGGGTTTGTTCTCTCTCTCTCTCAATGTCTCACATTCAAAACCTCCCGAGTGTTATCAACTCTTATAGGGTCAGTTCATACAGAGTTTTGCTCTAAATTTAATTGAGATTAATTTCACAAGTGGACGGTGTTATTGGTCCTCTAAAGATTAGTCGAATTGAACGTAAATAGACCCGAATACTCTGAGTTATAGAAAAATTAAAGGGTATATGCTTCGAAACAAAACTCATTAATTGGGCCAATCGTTAGAGACCACTGAAAGTTTTTCTTGTAGTTAATTTCAGAGTTTCGAGAATTAGTCGGCATTTCAAGTTGAGAGTAACCTTAAAGCTAACCAGATACCTCAATTATTAAAAAAAACAAAGTCCTACTATTCATTGGCATGAGACCTAATTAAAATCAATGCAGAAACCTTGTACGAACTAATTCTATAAAAATTGACAACTTTAAAATTTTCGAACCTAAAATGTTAAAAGAGTAAATTATTAAATTCTAAATTTTAACTACTAACCCCTCGTGCTCTCCATATGGATTGGGTCACAAGGCGTAGGTTCGCAATAGATCAAGTAAATGGTCCAGCCCATTTACTAGAGCAAGCCTCACCCATTGTTCAATACTAGAGCAGCTCCGATGTAAGTGCCAAATCACTTTAGATGGCTGAAATTAAAAACCAGGGAACTTGACCAGACTAAAAAATTGAATTGGATCGCCCGTTTAAAGAGCCCATTATTTTGTTCGATTCGATTTTGGTTTGTAGCTTTTGATCCGGTCTTCGGTTTCTAAGTGTTAAAAACCGGTTCGGTCCGGACTAGATCGGTTGAATACAATTTTTTTTTTTTGGGCTTAGCACAAAGTTGTGTTTGAATTTAAATTAATTAATTTTATTTAAGTTAATGGGCTTGATTTGAATTATTGATGAATTTTATAATGGCCTAAAGTTGTGTTTTAAGTAAGTTTATTTTATGAATTTTGATTTTTTTTGTGTGTTTCGTCCGAAATGTGACCTAAAAAGTAAAACAGTCCAAACCGGACTAAAATTGTCTGGCTAAAACCGGACCGGTATAAGTGGTCTGAGATTTACAAATTTCTCAAACCGAAAAATCAATTTGGTTCCATAACTCCACCGATTCAACCCGATAAATTTCACTAAACTAGACCGATTACACTCGTATCTCTTCTATTTTTTAAAAGTTCTCCATTGCATGGATAGAAGGATAGCCAAAATTTAAAGGCCATAATTTGCATTTTGTTTAACCAACTTCAAGTTTTTTTTACCAAGCTTTCCTCTCTCGCGGTTGGACTCACATTGTAATTAAAACTTAATCTTTTAGCAAGAAAATTGTAGAGTATTTCTTGTGAGCCAAATTTTATTAAGGTGGAACTTGGACTAATTTATCACTTATTTTTTAGTTAATAATGTAACGATTCGAAAATTTAAATAATTTTTTATTCTTAAAATTATTAAAATAATTTATAATTAATTAATTAGAATTTAATACTTAATTAATTATCACGAATAAAATTAACCCCACACACGGGGACCTTCAATGAACTGCAAACGATTTAACTACTGATACAGCCAAAGTTTTGCTATCTCGGGACCCTCTCCCTCTGTTTCAGTAACCACCACTTCTACTTCGGGTTTGTCTCCTACACCTGGCTCGAGGCCAGGGTACAACGTACCTGGGTATTGAAACTCAGTAACATACCAATTACCCCATATGAACTCCCATGAATACAAGTATATAATGAATAGATTAATTCTAACTTTTAC
>JABCMJ010018530.1:0-33885 GCA_014822125.1 Arbutus unedo | reverse complement strand
ATGGCTTGATCCAAACAATGGTTCATAAAACAGTTCCTGTCAACACTTTGAACCACTGTTTGGATCAAACTCTTTCCGGCAATATTTTGAACTGATTTCTCGCGGGTACCCTTAAAAACATGTTTTAAACACATTGAATGGTTCGGATAATTAAAATTTAATTGGGAATCGAGAGTTTAGACATTGGTCTAATATTGGTCTAAAAAAGTGTTGGTCTCTTTAGCCTTTCCCATATATATATATTTTAAAGAACTCAACAATCAAGGAAATCTCTCTTGTTCGGTGTTTATGTATCGGGAATTTCCTCTTGTTCGGTGTAAAAAGAAATAAAAAACAATCTAGATCCTCAATTTTTAAAGAAATCAAAACACATCATTAATTACACCATACATACAAGATCCTATTGTTCAGTGTTCAGTGTCATATATTCTGGACTAAAGAAATGTCTAGCACAAGTGATGCTATAGTAGAAGATGATCATGACCCTGGTGAAGATATCCATGGGAAGGAAATTCCTCGTCATCCACAACAGCTCGAAGCCCAAAAAATCTCATCTCAAAAGATCAAGGCGATTTTGTTCAGTGGATCAGTAGCTCAAGAGATTCTTCAATTTTTCTAGGATTCGAAAAAGTTTGGAAAAGGAGAATTGAAGAAGATCAATTATTTTGTTGTAAGAGGCTATAAAAATTTATTCATATTATTTGTTCTAATAAGGGTAATTTTGTCACTCAAATGACCTAAACTATTAACACTTCAGAAACAATGGATCCTAACTATTAATACTTTAAAAATAATGGACCCTAACTAAGAAACTAAATTAGCCAAGACTTAATGGGCCAATTCATCCTAGATTTGTCCTTTTTACTAATTCTCCGTAGATTTATTTGATATGGTGGAATTTAGCTGCTTATCTTTCTCATTTGTTTGTTTATCTCAATCATTTTTGTTATGTTGAAAGAACCTATCTAAAGGACTCGAGACATTGTGGTTAGTGTATAGTGTCAAGCTCCCTACTTGTGCAATAAAAAAAGTCTACAGCAGAAAAATGAGAACTATTCATTTCCTTTATACTACTCTGTAGCTATGAAGCACAGGATAAGGGATATGGTTAACTACAATAAAGCTAAGCCAATACGCAGAAACCTAACAAAGTTGGAGATGGATACAACCAAGATATGTTTGTAAATAAGTTGTCTTGTAAATTTTAGAATCAAGTTACACGTAAGTTCACAAGGTTAAGGCTGCGTACTGGGACCCATTCCCTAACCCTAGCGAGAGCCTTGAGCACTGGATAGCCTTTTTTGGAAATATTTGCAATAATTAGGTTTTTGTGATTTAAATTAGAATTCCATTCCATGAACAAAATGACAGGGAGGCACAGGTATGAGTCTAAGAGATTATAATTGTCATGTATGAATTGACATAAGAAACTTGTTCTGAAGTTTGGGATGGAGGCTTAAATTAGTAGGGCGTTGTTAGGTACAGGAATCTCCTTCCCTTACGCATGAATAGCCACCCCGCAAAGAACAACCTCTACAATTTGAGCAAAGATTATAAAGGACAAGAACAATGAACAGAAATTAGAGGACCTGAGAAGACATCATATCTGACAATTTTAAGAATAGCTGAATCAATAAGCAAGATTCATTTAAACCCATGGGACTTGAGGTTTTGGTGAGTTGACTATTAAAGGTTGTCTCGTCCATGATAAATTGATAACCATTTCAGCTCCTCTTATATTCCAAACAATAAAACAGAAGGGATAAAAATGGGGTTTGAAAATATATACTTCAAGGACTAATTTGACCAAGAAAAAATTCCTTATAAAAATACCTAACGCCAACTTAAAATAGTCTCTACAAACATAAGACAATATTGACAGAAAAAGGAATAGAAACATAGCAGCTATCAAATATTCGTAGCTGAGAAATTGCTAGTTAGAGCAGGAAGCTAACAGAAGTTAATAGCTTACGGGACAAATAACATAACATGCAGTGTCAGCACAAAGGTATGCAGCATGTAAATAAGTTATTTTATTCAAGTTGTACCAGACAATGAGGGTGTGAGGTAAGATTTTCGCCTAATGGAGGGCCAATCACAAATCATCTCCAATTTTAAAAGAAAGAAATGGGCACGAAGTTGGGCTCCAAAATTTCATACGCTGGACAAGCATGGGAACAGTAACAAAAGAAGTATAATTTCTATACAGTTTGTATAGGCATATGGCATGAATACATGTGCTGTTACTAACAATTCAAACAGGTGAACCAATTCATTTACCTTTTCCTCCTCACGCTTGCGCTCCTTCTCTTTTGCCTTCTCCTGCAAGTGTAAGACATGTCCCTCAAAGATGTCCTGGGCAAAACTCTCTTCTCCAATTGATCTAAGGCAAAAGCATGGCAACAAAATAAAACCAAAAAGTTTAGGGGCCATCAGTACCAGAAAACATAGATTTTCAGTAACCTATAATAAAATTGATTTGAAGAAAAAGGTAGAAGCAATACCTGTACTCTGAGCTTTCTTCAAATATTTGTTTGCTTTCCTCCCAAATAGAAGATTCAGTGATTTCCTGCAACACGACCCAATAAACTGAGTACGCTAAGATGGTCCTGTCAAGCCTTCAAAAAATCATTGCACAAAATAAATTGTGACCACTGACCACCACATCAGAACTCACATACCTTGATGGTGCACAAAAGATCACTAAAATCTTCGGCAAGACGTTGACGCTTTCTAGCCTCTTTCTCCTCCTTTTCTCTGGCTCTCTCAAGTAGATCCTCAAATACAAGCTACAAACATGTAGAACAGGATCAACCCCCGGTGACAGCTAAGGAATGCATTATAGGTTTTAGACAATGTTAAGTACTTCGATGCAATATGAATTCCTTTCAGAATACATCAAGCAGAGTAATGTATTGCAACTACGGGGAAGTAGGACACTAAGGCACCATTATAAAAATTGCCAAGCATTTACAGAACAGATAAGTCTCTTAATAACAAAATCACTATGTCAAAGAGGTTATAAACCATTCAATTACAAGTGTCCCGATAGGGTACGGGGATTGATTAATCATAGATGTTTAGCTTCTTCCCGAGCAGAGGCCTATACAAGGCATCACAGAGTTCAAGGATGGAATAGAAAAATTTTATTTCCATTACCAGCAAGATGTAGACCTGCCAAAAAAAGTCTACAAAGCACAGACACCATACCAGAGGTCATGCACCGGCGTCAAATACAAACCCACGTGACTGACACTCAAATCAGAAGTGTCCTATTTGTTTCCCATTATTATTTGGACACTCACGGAGTCAGAACACTCAAAACACACTCGGTACATGCTATCACTGGGACACTAGTAAGCACTAGCTAAAACTTAGGGGACTATACTTTTGTGTTGGACGGTGGATAGATTATGAAGACGAGAGTAAATGACGAAACATTTTTCCTTGGAACACAGTCATGAATGATCTATTGACAAATGTAAATGATGCAATGCCATGTGCCAATGAATACATATGTGCTATTTTTCTTATGACTAGAGCCTTATTTTTGTAATTTCATTACAATAATTAAACATCCAGTATATAACATAAGCAAGCAAACATACTTTCTAAACAAGTCATCAGCAACGTCTCCACTTTTTAGAAATCGATGCTATGAAATGTCTGTGCTATATCCATGTCGGAGCTACATAGCCGAGCAACTCAAACAAAAAACTTAGTAACAATAGCTCAACCAACCAGCTTTGTACATATGATTACCTACCACAGAGAGAAAAAGACCCTTGCTGGCTGGCTAAATTTAGGGTGTGTTTGTAGGTTAGGAACAAAAACTAAGGTAGCAATAAAAACCAGAAGAACCGTTGAACTGGTCCAAACCGAACCAAACTGTACATTTTGGTCCGGATCCATAAATTAATGGTCCGGTTCCTGTTTCAAAAATTAGAGAACTGTGGTGTACGGTTTGGTCCATGGTTTTTTTATATGGAACTGTGAATTAACCAGACTGTACCGTTCACAAATATACATATATTTATATATATACACACACACATACTTTTGTAAATTCTTATTTTTTTATTAACTACGGATTTTTTCACGCACTTCTTTTTCTTGTTTTCTTCCTTACTATCTAGATTTAATGTGTGTTTATTTTTGTCATTCATTCAAGTGTCGCTAAATTGCGGAATGGAGAAATATTGTAAGTGGATCCATTATTTGCACCTTTCAGCAAATTATCTCTAGATTTTTTTAAAACTTGACGTGAGGTTTTAAGCCATAAATAGGTACCCTTACTCTCCCTCAAACAATAAGAGAGCACAAGATCAGTAATTAGCAAAATTTATTCTGCGTAGTTCAAGTTAAGGAGTCACAGTTTGGTTTGATTCAGTCCATAGGACTTTTGGTCCAGACGCAGTCCTCATTTTTTTGGAACCATAACGGTTCGGTCCTCGGATTTCTACAGAACCGGACCAACCCGGACTCTGTGCCCCTAACAAAAACAATATAACAGGAGAACTGAATTACACTTAGATAGAGCCACATAATAAGGAACAGCAATGCAACTAACAACTCAAGAAAATCATGCAAAAAGAGAGAAATAGTTGTGATCTTATATCCTTACAGATGGACATTTGATATGCATTGACACTTTCATTTGGTCTGAACATTATGCATAATTTAGATTCATCAACTTGCTTATTGTATAAGCATATATCAAAGGGTAATCCACTCAAAAAAGTTGTTATAGGGGGTCCTTGTTAACAGGATAACGTGATGAATATGTAAAATTCAAATACATCAGCAAGGCTAAAAATACATCCACTTATGCAATTAATAAAAAATTTTGGCTCAGACAGAAGCAAATAAAATGACTTGTAAACCTAAACATAGGACTCTTTGAGGGAAAACCCCTTAAAAGTCAAGCAAAAGGATAAAGCTTTTCAACACTTGCACACGCACTCGTAGACACAAAAACTATGCATAGGATAAATAAAATTAATGAAATGACCCAAATTGGAAACACATTCAGACTTCAATGCAAAAGCCTCAAGCTGCCCAAGCCCCAATGGCATAATCCTTGATCCCTACCCTTGCCTGGACCCTGACTATAGCTTGATGAGAATTTATTTCACTGCTATAGCCAACCTAGGAAAGACAACTGGTACTCAATAATTGGAAATGATGTTCTCATGAATCAACTGAGGCAGAAAACAGCCAAAAACAAATTTGTCATCAGAACTCTCGACCTGGTAAGCTGGTGAGATGGCCATCACAAAATGGGCATCCACTGATTTTAGGATTTAATCATGGAGAAACGACGACATTTTATGAATGATTTTGTTTGAGGAACTAGATATAGTCTTAGCAACACAAAGGACATTATTAAACCTCCAAACTATTAACAGAAAGGACGTTATTAAACATCCAAATTATTATGTGCCTGTCAAACTAAACTTCATTTGTAATGTAAAAGGAGAAAGGAAAGAGGCAATAACATTAAGGAAAGTTCAGACTAATTAGCCTGCTTATCCTCTAAGAACATCAAGGGATAACCAAGTCAATAATGTCATTACCTGGAGACTGCACTAACACAATGACACGATGAATTTTTAAATCCAAATAAACCAGCAACGCTAACGAAAAAAATGCATCCATTTATGTGATTATTAATTCAAAAGCAATTCTGGTTCGAAAAAGGTAAATACATTGATTAAAAAGCAAATTTTGTCCAAAAAAGGAAATACAATGACTTGACTTGTAATCACAAAAATAAGACTTCCTAGGAGGAAAAAATCATAAAATTCAAACAAAAGGATAAAGCTTTTTACAACACAAGCACACAATCCGACTGCAGTACAAAAGCCTCAAGCTGCTTATGCCCCAAGGGCATAAGCCTTGCTCTGTACCCTTGCCTAAATCATTACTTAGCTTGATAAACAATGAAAACCTTTTTACCACAACTACAATACAGTGAAGGACAGAGAAGAAACTTATTCACTTGCTATAACCAAACTAGGAAAGAATAAGTACAGTTAATGATAAGAAATAATATTCTCATGAATCAACTGAGACGGCCATGGAGAAACAACAACGTTTGGTGGATGATCCCATTTAAGGGACTAGATATAGTCATTGTCATATAGAAAGAAGTCAAAGAACATCATTAATTATCACACATCCAAATCATTGTATGTCTATAAGATCTAAACTTCATTTGTAGAGTCAGAGGAAATAGGACAGTAAAAGAGAAGGTATACCTTTACATTAATATCTGATACAGGAGGCAAACCTACATCCTCCAAAACAGCAGCCTTAAAATCTTCTAAAGTTGATGCTGATGTGATGCTAACCTAAACAATCAACAGATAGAAAATAAAAATCATTTAAATCAGCATCAAAAAGATGGACAAGGACAAGGTAGATAAAGCAAAAATTCAACAAGGTCGTGCCTTCCCCAACTTCACAACATCTTTTATTCGAGCTTTGTCGTCATAATACTGTCAAACAAATAAAGAAGAATGGACGAAAGGGTTAAACTCAGAATACTTAACACAAAATAATGACAGAACATATAAACAAGCAAACATCGAGAAGTATCTGGAGAACCCCAGCTGATTAAGAAAACAAAGAAAAACCAAGTCAAATAGATGAAGATTTTGAAAACATCACATAATTGGTTGATCAATTCAAGTCCTAGATTTTGGATAAAAAAGAGAAAAAATAAAGAAATAAGAGATGATAGAAAATGTGTTAAAGAAATCACCAAACCACGTCAAAATACATTCAATTAGTGCATCACATGCATATTATGTACAAAATCTGCATACAAGCCATATCTTCAGGGCTATAAGTGCCTTCATTCATTCATTACGTAAAACTGCATCTTAGAGGTGCAAAATGAGGTTACCCCATCCATCTCATCTCCAAGAATTAGGACATGATTGCATGCTATGAAGCACAACTACGGATGAACTACATAGATATCAAATGATAAAAACATGCCCATAAGCAATTCTAAATAATGCTAAACGCGGAGACAACTTATTCTTTTGCTTTTGGGGTGGGGTTGGGGTTGGGGGAACAAAAATACTCAAACAGAGGAAGAGATGGGAGCAAACTCGTCGAAGAAAATAATAATGACAACAGAAGAAATATAACAATGACAAGACTTGACGGAGAAAAAGGTGGGAAACCAGCATAATTCCTTTGAACTAGAAAGAGGAAGCTCCGAGCTTTGAAGTCATGCAATTTATTTCTCTCCAAATATAGTGACAGAAACAGCAGCCAAATGGTAGTCTTTCCTCTCCTCTTTGGCCGAACAAGTATAACCCCAACGAGCTAACAGAACTGAGCAACGCATCCAGGTGTCTTGAAATAGTGATAGAAATCCATTTGAAGAGCAGAAATAGTGTTGAATATCACAGAATAGCAATACAAACCTTTGCATAAATAGTGAATGAGATGATATGCAGTGTGATCTCAAAGAAATATATGGGAAGACCTGTTAACGGGAAGTGTTTTAGGCCTCCAATTAGTGTAGAAAAGAGGAGCAACGACAGGTGAAGCCTGTAGACTGTATAGACCAAGCTTACGTGGCATAGAGAGGCAATAGGGACAATCTCAAACACTTCACATAACACGTGCAACTAGCCAGAAGACAATAGAGAGACATCCTGGACTGAAACTTAGCCCCCGAGGCCAATAAGACCTGGCTCATACACAATGTTTGAACAAAAGGCATCCAACCTATAAAACCAATTGCTGATAGGCAGAGCCGCAAAATACCCCCACAGTATAAGAGCTTGGATGGCACAATTAAACCCCACCCCCCCCCCCCCCAAACAAAAAAAAAAAGCTTGGGTGGCTTAGACACGCGACGGGACAAGTCTCCAACAAGTTGTTGCTCAACAAATTCCAACAGTTATAAAATGCACACATCCTCTATTTCAAGTGTTTTTGACCATGTTAAATTAAATGAATCCTACTTCCAAAAATGCCTGGTTAGATATGAATCCATCACCTTATTATGAGCCTCCTAAAGCGGTGATAGGAAGGCAGGAATCAACAGAAAAGAATGGATATCTCATTACGAGTAATACCACAATGAGGACTGAAGTTGATATGTCAATGCTACGTATTAGAAATTCGGTAAATTTAAATGACAAAGTTATTGCCGCCCATCTACTTTTACTCTTGAGTGATTCCTAATCCGCCCATAAGAAGTGGGAATCGAACTCATGCTTCATTTGGGAAAGTTATTCCAGCTTTGACTATGTAACAATGAACCACTTGGCTCTTCCAAATTGCACCAAGCATTGGAATTATGTGTACACGAAATCTCATTCCCATCCCTCTTCAGCATCCTCGCCATCCAAATGAACTAAATGAGCATAAGAAGTAGCGAGGGGCAAAATGGGCTGGGAGGAAGCTTGGAATTCCTAAACTAGTGCTCTGGAATGGGAACTCCATTTGAACCTGCTAGGGTATTAAGAGTTTGTTGGCAACTAAAAACATTATAACACCTGGATGCATTGCTCAGTTCTAATTGATTTCAACTCTTTGTGTTCAAATGCAGTCATCAAATTGAAACCGAAAGGCTTTTGAACATTAATAAACCGTTAATTACTAACATGGTGCATATCTCAAAACTAAATCATCCAAGGAGAGTTCTAAAAACAATTTCTGCCTGCAAACTTCAGTTCTGATAACACATCTGAAATTTATATAAACAAAACTACATCGACAATTCTGGACAATCATTTCATTCCAGTTCATAAACAAGAATTTAGACTGTTACCTTGGATTTTCTTTGTATAGACAACATAAAGATGCTCAAACAATGGTCATTACCCAAGATTATTAACAAAACTTGTGAGTATCAAAGAGAGGGTAAAAAAAGGACTCCGGCAGCCAACAAACATAATAAATAAGGTGACAGATTCAACTCAAACTACAGAGTCAAACTAGGTCGTGGTCTTACCTTCAACTACCGATGTTGAAAATGCAAACAAGCATTTAGCATCAACTAGGACAATCTTATGATGACTTTGACATGGAACTTAATATTTTGTAAAACAAGACAATGTACAAGAGAGTGCATTAATGCCTCCAAGTACCTGCTTCTCTAATTCTTCACCAACGTCCTCGAACAAATCTTTTGGTGTAGAACCAGATGTATTCAGTGCAACAGCCTGATACGGTGCAGAATCCTTGACCTACATTCCACAATAATGAGAAGACGAACTATTTTGTAGAAAAAGGAGTGATGTTTATAGCACAATTAAATGGACCAGGTTAGCTACCTTCATACAATAATCACGCCAGTGAGTTTTAGCTGTGAGTAACCCAGAAGCAACATGTTCTTCCATCATCTTACGAAACTCATCACGGTTTTTCCTTTCAGCCCGCTTTAATTGTTCCTGAAGTTCAGTGAAGGACAAAATTAATGACAGCGATCACAGCAAACAAAGTGTCCATAATAGTTTAATCTAACTACCTTCTGTATCTTTTTCTGCTCTTCTTCTTCCTTCTCCAAATCGCGAATATATTCCTGCCACAACAGCCACCATAAGCTTAATATTCCAAATTAAAGGATCATAAAATATATCTAAGCCAATTCACCTGGAAAATTTCAAAGCGGTCAATTTTTTCAATACGCGAGCATCTTTCATCATCTTCTAACCGATCTTGAACTTTTCTCCACTGGGTGTTCACCTGCAGAGAATAAAAAAGAACATAGTAAGAGGTTCTGGATTGTTTTTTAATTTTTCACACGAAATCAAAAAAAGAATGTAATGACTTTGTATAGGAATCAAGCCAAGGTCTTCCAAAGACTTACCTTGATAAACCCACAAGTTTCCAAATATTGCCTGTACTCTAATCTATTCCGCTTATACTCCTCTTGAGCCTTTTCCTTTTCCTGCATTCAGATCCAATGATAAGACCAGTGAAAAACCAAATCTTATGTTCCAACCAAGTGGTTGGCTACATGAATATCTTTTTGCAGTTCTGCTGTCAGTAACTGAATGCACAGTTGAAATCAGACAGATTCATATTACTTTTACAACTCATTTAAATTTAAGTCTTCCCCTCCCACCAGCGTTTTCATTAACCCGAACTTGAAAGTGATCAACAAACATCAGCATAGGTTTACAGATGGGCACATGCGGGGAGTGGGACTAACAATTACTACCTTTTTCTGAAGATCCACCAAGTAATTTTTGAACAGATCTTCTCGTTCCGAAGGTCGTTCTAAGGCCTTGAACCGCTCATCTTCTTCAAACATAGTTATAGCTTTGCTGATCATGCAAAAAAAAAAGTGTGATAAGAAAATAAAGATATCTTGCACAATTACAGTCGAAGCTACCAAAACAAAAGGTAATTGTAACTAAAAACGGTTACTTTAACCCCAGAGAGAGTGAGATTACCTCCATCTTGTGTTTGATGTAAGTTCCTCACACTCCTGCTTGGAGAAAATAGAAAATGTGCGTCATAACAAATCGAAAAGGAGCAAAAAGAAAAAGGACCCCAGCAACAGCAATCTTAATGGTACATTTCATTTATAAAGTAAAAATGATAGTGCAGGTTGTAGCTTGGCTAATCATGCAAGTGATGTCAGCAACATACTTCCAACATCTTTGTAAACTCTTCACGAGCTTTTTTCATCCTCATGCGCCTTTCCTCTGCCTCCAGCTTCTTCCTTTGGCCCAAGTACTTCAACATAATACAAACACAATTAGGATAATTGTGTTGTTTTTACATACTAAGCATGTATTTATTTGCCATACTTTTATTAATACTAAAGGACACCCAGTAATAGGAGGATATGTACCCCATTCCTGAGCATGAGATAATCTAAAATTTCAAAAAAAATGTTTACCTCATTGAATGCCTGTTTCCGCTCACCAAGTGTTTTTAAAGCACCATATCGTTTGTCATTGATTATCACTCGCATTGTCTAATGTCACATTTCCATCAAAACAATAGTTAGAAGGGAAAACAGATTCCAAGAAGGAAATGGCATAAACAAAATTACCTGCTCCCAAGTCCAGTTAGACTCAACATTTGCCGATTCCAAAAGTTGTTTAAAAGCATTTCTGGCTTCCTATAAAAACAAATAGAAGTAGATGAAAACAATAATCATGGGACACCACCATGCATTAGAAACTGAAACCCAGCATTATCGATGTTAGTACCTGCTTGGTGGCGTACACCAAAAGTTCATCCTCAACAGGCTTCTCCTCTAGCGGCGTTACGTTGATTTTTCCAGCAACTGCCATTCCCTTCTTTGCTTCCTGCAATCACACCACAACTGGGCATACTAAGAACTTGAACGTCAACATGAAAGCCTCCTTTTGATGGAGGAGGAGTAATATGCCTTCGGAAATGGTGAGCCAAAAACTAAGCTGATTATTTTCAAACAAGGATCTCAAATAAACTAAGCAACCGCATTTTATTTCCTTCTGTAGGTCAACCATATTATCAACAGAAGGGTGCTGCCATCAAACTTACTGGTTTCTGCGTAACATTTTAAACGCTAAGCAGAAAAAGAGAAAAGACAGGAAATAAGTACCTCGGCTTAAATTTTCAATGAGAAAGTCCATAGTTAGTAGGACAGAAATGTAAAACAAGAATCTACACGAAGGCATACAGGTCTGGGAAGGCATAGGGTCAAGCTTTTTTATTTCAGATAGGACTACGTGGTTTGTTGGATTTGTTTCTACCATGGACTACAACAATACAAGTCCGTACCAAATTACACAAAACGGGGATGAAGTACTTTAGGTCCAACTCCTTTGTTTAGACTTCAGAGACAAAGGGGTATTTTCTGACAACTTTTTTCTTAGGGAAACCAATTATGTATATTAGTTAGCATATCTTCTATAAAACTACTTTGGTGAAAGTTCTTAAGATTTTTTTCATAAAAAGTGTTGTTAAAGCATTCCTCTCAAAATCAATTGGCAATGAGTGGAGAGGCCACCCAGGCTGATGCACTAATTTTTTAGGTAATAATTAATTAATGTGGGACAAGCTCTAACACTCCCACACATTTGAGACCCCTAACCCGCACGTGGAAAGGTATAAACAAAGGGTCTATAACATAGGAAACCTTAAGAAACTAAGTGCACTTAAGGCACCAATGGGGCAAGTAATCAAGAACAGAGAAGCTGTCCAGGCTTGGATACTAGTTTTGGAGGTAATAACTAACCAATTTTAGGCAAGCTCTAACAAACGCAAACTTGGAAAGTTAAGGTTTAGGTTTCAGTGGCTCATTGAATTTTGTTCTCCATCTTGGATGTTAGCAGGTTGCTTAATACTAAATTTTTCAAATATTAAATTTGACCCCAAGATTCATTTAGGTCCTTGAGTTGCAATTGAAGCCATGAGAATCCTAACTGGAATTCAATAGAAGGGGGAAGGAAAAAGTAATCAGAACAAAGTTTAAAGACTGTCTTCTTCCTTATGAAGGACAAAGAATAACTCTACAAATGATTGAAAGCCACCACTCAAATAAAGTTGGTCCAAAGAACTTCACAAACACATACACTAGTTAACCATTCATACCTCAATATCCTGCATAGAAGCTCCAGTTAAAGAATTTGACACATCACCAGACGATGGATTATCAAAGCTAGTCCTGCAGTTATTGAGCAAATATGTAAGAACTCAAACTACCCAACAAAGTGTGAACTCAAAGCTAGACGAGTAGAAAAAAACTAAAGCAGCTGAAGAATTTCATACATAGGTGTAGTGCCAGTGCTAACTAAAGCAGCAGGAACCCCAGTACTTCCTGAAGCAGCAGAAGGTGAAGGAGTGACATTTACGCCAGGGGAGGAAACACCAACTGCGGTTGTTGCAGCAGAAGCTGCAATAGGAAGGGCTGAGGATCCAGTAGGAGTGGCATTACCAGCGACAACTGGTGTAACAGGACCTGGGCTTGAAACTAACCCAGATACTGCTGAAACAGAGATGGAGCTAACTGAAGTTACTGCAGGTGATGATTGTTCAGCAGAAGATACATTGATAGTCGCTATTGAATTAGTACTCGCACTAATTTCTGATTGTGCCCCATGGTTAGCTTCTTTCTCAGCTTCTTCACGAGCCACCTGTTAGCAGAGGCAGGCAAACATGAGACCAAAAGGAGAAATAGCGAAGACTTTTCAAAGGGGCAAAATGAGGAAGTTCTGCTATGAAACCTTCAATTCCTCAGGAATTTGCCATTTAGATTGCTTTGTAACCTTATTGTAGTAGTACCTACAAAAGCCAGTGACAATTAGATTATAGTTCAAGACAAATTTCACAACTCATAGTTTCAGATGACGCAATTAGATCCAAAAGAAAATGATAGTTATAACGCACTTTCTACCATCCTGAGTTGTGAATTCCTTCCACACAGTTGATGCATCGGCTCTCTGTTGGAGTTACAGAAATTGTCAATAAAAGTGTTTATCACACAAGTGTCCATCCAGGTGGAAGTAAAAAAACTAGAAGTAATAGCATTAATTACTAAGAGATGCAGTGTCGATATACACAAAAAGGCAAGTGAAATTCCACATGCGAGCCATAGCAAAAACAAAATCCCGTACCAATTAAGGTATGGCAGACGGGGATTAAAAACAAAAAGATACAACTACCTTGAGTCCTTACAAATTCATGGCAGAGAGGTTACTTCATTGGGGGAAAAATTCAAAGATGAGACTACAATTATTTGAAGCTGCAACTCATACAAAATCATTAAGGAAAAAAGGGTGCTTCCGTTCCCTGTCACACCCACACAAAAGAGGATGAATCTACCCTGTTTAGGCCATGAATATAAGTTCTAATAGCACAAAATGAATAAACAACAATTTAAAGTATTCTATTTTCCCGGATAGTAAAACATGGACTTCATCTACCACGAGTGTCTCTATTTGTTCACCTAAAGATAGGCCAAAGTCAGCCATGATCATCCTTTGGCAGTTGGGGGGCTGAAAGGAAAAAAACATGAGATAATTGAACTAACTACTTCACCAACATTTTGGTTCCAAGTCTTCCAACAAACAGGATCATCTATCACATAAGTAACCGCCAAAACTAGATTTTTTTAAATATGGATGGTCATAAACACAAAATTCGACTATCACCAAAACAGGTTCAAGAACACAAAAGGAGCTCCTTTGCCTCAAAACTAGCAAGTCCTAGTTATAATCTGTAACCTAAAATCACCTCTTGGTCAACAAAAAACAAGTTTTACACAACACCAGCCCTCTTCTCTTTTCCTCCAAAAACAAAAACAAAAACAACAAAAAAGTGACTCTGAAAAACGAGATGTTAACACATCACAGATAAAATAAGTTGTTAAAAGAATTCCACCCAGAAGATCCTGTACGATCCTGTCTACCTATGCTTGACAGTACGAAATAAACACATCACAGATAAAATAAGTTGTTATAAGAATCGCACCCAGAAGATCCCGTATGATCCTGTCTACCTATGCTTGACAGTACAAAATAAATAAATGGTACCGCCAGTTGTTCGAGAATAACGTGCACTACACTTGACGTCCATGGTTATGATTGCAACACTCAACACGTATTGAAAAGACTGGGATGCAACACATCACACTCAGAAGAACGCAAAAGCTGAACTAGATAGGCAAATCTCAAGAACACCGCAGAAATCAACAACAGGGTTTGCTCAATCTGCATTTCTAAAGTTCATCACGGAAAAAACAAATGTACCAGTGTACCACATTGTGTGTCAAAAATATTAGAGTTGCTTAACAAGAAATGGAATCTATACATTCACATTGAAAGAAGACAAAGTGTTAAAGATAACATATAAGGTAAATCAGACTACAGATAGTTGAAGAGATCACAAGAAGTAAGCATCAAGCACAAAGCCAAAAAAAATCTTTCTTCCAATTGGTAAGACAAACGAGAACTAGTTCACATGTTAAGATTTCACCAGACCTACAACCTCACCCAAAATCACAGGAGAAGACATGCCACCACAGATCTTGAGAGGAGGAATGCCTAAAGGGAGGGGCAAAAGGAAAATTTTACAAACACCACCACAGCTCTAATAGCCACAGAGGATCATTCACAGTCTTTCATACCTCTTAGGTCGGTAGCAAAATTCGTACCTGTAGAAGCCTTCGAACCAAAGACATACAGGAAGTCATGTCACAATCAGAGGCATGCACAAATGTCAACACGATTTAACAAACTCAGAATTAATTTTTAACCTAAAAACAGGAGGCAAAATAATCTAACTGATATGGGCATTCACAGGCCGGCTTGTGCCTCTAATATTTATTCAGCCATGATAAAGGAAATGTTTGGTAAATGTAAGGCTAAAATAATCAACAGAACAACAGATGAGTGCATTTTGTGCAAGGTGATCAACCGCATGCTATCAACAAAATATTGAACCCAGTGGGTTGGTTGTTAAAATGGACTTATGAAGATACATACCAGCATCCATATAGAACATAATCCCCATAGTGCAAGGACAGAGAGAGAAGGAAAGAAAAATAACTCTGGTGAACAAGTGCACCAAATTAGCTTCCNCCCCCCCCCCCCCCCCCCCCCCAACACATCCGAGAAAAAAATAGGGGAAGAAAGATGAAAGGAAAGAAACAAGCAGCAATCAACTTAACAGACATAACTGGTGCATGTTACCCGAAAAAAGAGAGGATAGGAAAAAAGAAAAAGGAAAAATAAAGAGAGCAAATAAAAGGCAACTATTATTAAGTGTCTAAATCTACATTACAATAATCACATCAGCCACCAATTCACAAGGAAATTTCCCTACAACATAAAGTAAAATGTAAATAGCAAATTGTTGCCTGCCTTGAGAAAGTGAAACCCGCCTTCATAGTGAGCATATAGAGCAGTCGTTATATTCCCTTTGCCATGACATCTACAGACCAGTGGAAGACATGCAAAGAAAATGATAATTCACATGAACCAATTTTGACCAATCTATGGTTTCTGTAAATAACTGTCAATCAATTAATACATGGTTACAACTGCCAAAATCCATTAGAGGGAACAAAATTCGAGAAATTCTAAGGCATCCGAAAGCATGCTTCTCAGATAAGATAAGATGACATTAAACTAAAAACTTCACAGAAATCAGCACCGCAGTATCGTGACACACCTCAATTGGAGTCATTAATTCCAAAGGCTTCTCCCAACTAGATTGTCTTGTTTTCTTGTTGTAATAATATCTGAACAGATACGCAGACAGAAGTATTATCAGAAAACAAAATTTCAAAAAAGTTCGACAACCAATAAAGAAATAAGGAATGTAAGAGGTAACAAGAGCTTCGAAGCAGGCCCCAAAATGAGAGAGTGACATTTGAAATTCGCCATTTCAAGGCATGCATTGGAAATGAAATGAAAAAATATCCAATTGTACAGTAGTGTTGTAATTCACAAGTACTCCATGATAAAATCTCACCTCCGCCCATCCTGCGATGCATGCTCTTGCCAATCAGATGAAGATTGTTGACCCCCATTAGGAACATTTACGGCCTGGAATTCCACCAATTAGAAAGCACAAAACTTTCCAAGTCAGCTACCACAAAACAATAGGCCAAAAACATTATGAACATCAAAAGATAACTATCACGGATAGGGTCATCTGGTTACTGTTAAGATAGACAGCACAACAGCAACCTGATTCTCAAAAATACCATTTAAGTATCCTAGACCTGGCTAATTGCTGGCTGCCTCGAGAAATATCTATTTTCAACATCGCAATGATTTATTGAAGCTCATACTAAAACAGAGGAGAGAAATGACGACTTAATACAGAGAGGTCTGATGTTACGATCTATTTGAATCTTTTGTAGCTATATAATACCAAATAATGCTAACATCATGCATTACGGGAAATGAAGAAACCAAAGCGGACTTCGGTGTAGCATCATAAGGTCCACAAACACACCTATACTTTCTTTCAAGCTAAATGATTCATACAAACCACTTGCTATGCTTGAATGGGAGTCGCCAGATTTAATAGACAGGAGGGAGAATGTTCAAAGCAGGTCATGCAGAGGGCAAAATGGGAGATTAACTTTACACATGCTTCAGGAAGGAATCCAAATAACACACCATACAAACAGTGAACGTCACAATACTGCAGATAGCTCTATACAGGAAGTATATCACAAAATCTAATGAAGCTTATTTTTTCCTCCTTCCAATGTGCCATCAAGTGAAGCTCTTTGGAAGTGTCAAACTCAGTTCGGCATCTTCTCTCTCCACTCACATTATATAATTCGTCATACCAAACTAGCAGGTGACTTACGCTCTGTTTGGAACTTAGGGAAAGGAAGAGAAAGGAAAGGAAAAATAAAAATTTTCCCTCCTATTTGTTTGGTTTTTAGTGTGGAAGGAAAAGAAAAATACAAGGGAAAAATAAGTAGAATCCTCTAGAAATGGTAAAAGAAAATGGAAGAGAAAATGGGAGAGAAAATTTTGGAAAAATCTAAATGCTTTTAGTTGATTTCATTTTTTTCTTCTCCATTTTCTTTTTGAAACCAAACAAAGGAAAACATTTTTCTCTTATATTTTCTCTCATTTTCTTTTGAAGTCAAACAAGGGGAAATACTTAATTTTCTTCACACTTTTCCCCTTAAATATTTTCCCTTCTTTTCCTTTCTTTTCCACAAGTTGCAAACAAAGCCTTAAAGTGTATCCCTTTTACTTAGGTCGAAAGTAGCCCTGGTTATTGTGGCTAATCTCGTTCACATCTTTGGGAATTGTAGAAAGCGTAAATTACACTCACCCATGGATCTCGGAAATCACAATGTTGCCTGTAACATTGGTAATCGCACGCCATACAGACTGTTAACCCCTCAATCCTGCAGAGCACACAGGTACAGAACCAAACAAAGCTATTTTCCTCTTTCCTCCTCCAACGAGTCATCAACTAAAGCTTTTTGCAAGTGTGTTCGGTTAACTCACGTTGTCCTCGTCTTTCTTTTCCCTCAAATTATCTGATTTGTCATACCAAAGTAGTAGGAGAATCGAGTGTGTCTCATACGTCGAAATCAGCCCCAATAATAGCAGGCTAATCTCATTCACATCCTTGGGAATTTTAGAAAGTTTGAATTAGATCTCAGAAATCACATTGTCACTCCTAACATTGGTAATCACACTCCACTCTCCAGTTATGTAACACCATTCAATGAACGGTAAAACTTCCATGGTGCCAATACTATTTTATCCCTAGTTCTTCTCTTTACCGACTCCCCTCGCCGTCGCATCCTCTCCCCTTCCAAACACCTCTTTCTGTATTCCTTCCTCAGCCATCACTTCTTCATGCATAATTCTATTACAAATTGAAATATGGCTATGCCACGAAAATTTGGTGTTCTACCAATTGCAACAATGTTTTTGCATCTTTATAGGTGCTTGTGCATTTATGGAGTCCACAATTTCCAGCATTGTGGTAGAAAAACAAGAGAAGGTGGCAACGATGGTGGTTGAAAAAAGAGGGAGAGATTATGGACGACAGGAGCATGAGAGAGAGCTATTTGTAAGGTCGAGGGAGAAGAGGAGACGGGCTAAAGTGGTTGACTAAGAGAAGAGGAGGCAACGGCTATGGCCATCGTAGCAATTGACTGTGACAGTTGAGAGTCAACAACGGCTGAGGGATAGCTCAGTATTAGAGGATAAGGAAAAAGAGGGGTAAAGCGGAAGTTAAAAAGGTGAGAAATAGGAGAAGGATCCAGAGATTGAATGAACCAACAGGACGCAAGGCTAGCAGAAGCTTCAAGGGATAAAGAGCACTTTAAAATTATTAGTTAGGGTTCCCTGGGCGGGCCGAACTCTTGAATATAAGCTATACTTTTTGTAATTCCTATCCGTCTATCTAGGTTTGATTTTCACTCCGAGTAGCTATTAGTACTCAATGTGGCTGGATGGTTGCTAACTCAGTGAGCGGATGAAGGAAGAAAGTTGTCAGCTGCATCCAATGAAGAAGCCAAGACATGAACGTCAAATTGTAACTTTCCTAGTCCTCAAAGATGGATCATTGCAGGCGGCTCCTCCTTAGATCTGGTAATATACCAACACTTCCTTCTGCTCCCTGTGAACATCCTTGCCGACTGAGACCAGGCTAGGTAGTTTCTTCCAACTTCACAGTAGTGATGTCAAACTAGGGTGGTCACTCTGACTACTTCCCATAGGTGTGATCAGCTTCTGGGTTGGCGAAGGAGATAGTCTAGTGAGTCTTTCCCCAAGATTTTCCTGAAGAAGAACCAAAGATCTCACTTCTAAAATTCATCTATTGGCCCAAGCCCCAACTCGACATTCTTTTCTTTCTTTTCCAATCATTGACTATATTATCCTTTGAACAGGCCTATGTCAATCTATTGCACGAGAGCGGCTGTGGTGATCACTGACTGTCGACGTGGGCAGTGGTGGTTGCTATGGGAGGGAACATGTGTGAAAAAGTGGTTCCTTTTGTTTACTAGCTAGGTGGGGTAAGGGATTGTAGGGTTTGGACCCTACAGGACGGTATGGGGGAGGGGATGGAGAGAGACAAAAAGGTGGTGGGGCAAGTGTTGTGACGGTAAGCAATGTTGCTAGGGGGCAGTGGCAAGTGGTTGGCAGTCGTGAAAGGAAAAAATGAAGAGAAGGCTGGGTGGGTGGGGTGGGGTCTAAACAAACAAAGGCAAAGAGCAGCTTCATGCCCCTTTGGCATTTCTCATATTTTGGTACTTCCCATTCCTTCCAAGTTCTAATCAATCATCCCACATACATACCACCAGAAAAAATTCATTCAGTTCAGTACAACTGTCTGTAACCCGCACTCTTAAAGTTGATCAAAAGCTTGACTGCACTCTTTTGTTTACCCCATAATTTTGTTTCTAAATTTTGCTGTGAATTAGAGTCTGACCAAATTTTGTTTACCTCGACTGACATAGATACACAATTCAAAGAAAATCAGCTTCTAGAATTTCAGGGATAACAAGAACTAAGACAATAATAAAATAACAATGAAGTCCCAAGTCCCTACCAACATCACAATTTTTTCTAATTGCACAGTATCACAGACCGGGGGTGGGATTGACTGAGAATCAAAAAAATAATGCATCAGTTTTGACATTTATGGATTATGTAAACAAAAAACCATTGAGGACAAGATCAACAGTTTCTCTTAACAACCAACAAACACAATGACAACCCCTAAATATCTTTGAATGAAAAAGGGAAAACTTACAGGAGTTGTGGAAGCAGTGTCCGAAGATTGTTGCCCAATCTGCTGGACAGGTGTAACAAGTGGTCCACCCTGACCTCCAGCTGACATCCATGGCTGTCCTCCAACAGGGACAAACTGTCCATGTTGTAATTGTGATGGTTGGAATTGTGATGACGCAGAGACATTGTGTTGTGCCTGACCAAAAGAAGATGGTGCAAACTGAAACAGCACAAAATCATGAAAAAGGGGTCCAGCGGAAATACAAGACACAAAGAACAAAGAACAATATTTGCAATAGCTTACTGTATATGACGATGAGAAAGGCACTCCAGGGCCACCTAAACCAGACATATGACTATTCAGAGGGGCAGCAGTTTGCTGAGGCTGTGGTGAGCTAGATGTAATAGGCATGCTCGTTTGGATGTACTGCATTGGAAGGGGAGGCCTTGGAGGTAACTGCTGCATTGGTTGGGAATATTGCGGTGGTTGACTTTGATTAGAAGGGATCCCGACATTAGGAGAAGATATACCTTGCCCAAGGGGCAGAAACTGTTGAGAAGCTGAAGCTGCAGGAAGAAACGGCTGCCCTTGCTGCGTTGGCATCACAGGCCGAAACTGGAGCAAGATAATCACTCACAATGCATCTTTTAAGTCTTTTGAAAAAGCAAATAAGAAAATGCACAAATCAAAAAGAGAAGAAACTTACTTGCATAGGAAACGGTGGACCAAAATTTTGCTGGGCCATTGATCCAACTGGTGGAGGCCGGAAAGGCTTACGAAAGGAAAAACCAGAGATTAAAACAGAGACCAGAAAAATAAAGAACGTTTCCACATCATTATAATATGCAATGTACAATTTCCTCTATGTATCCAATTCAACAGGGCGAAAAGCCAACAAAAACCAAACTGACGTTCCAACATATAACTTTAGGAGTAAGAAAAAATACAATGATAAAACTAATGTTCTCTGTTCAAAACCAATCATAAAGTAGAACAACAATAGTTTTGCTCAAGATCAAAAGACTTGAACTAATATATGTCATCAATTAAGATCATCGATCGCATAAGCAAAATCAAAACCCGTTTATTTAGCTCAAAAAGACATAATGGGCATGCTAACAATCTACATGATCTCACAAACCACCCAAAACCCTACAAGTCTACAACCAAACCCAAGGAGCAAGGATGAAAACTCAAACTAGAAAAAACATAATGATCAATTTCAATCAAGAGATTCGAAGGCCCCCCATTGGTATTTCATCCATCCCAAAATCAACAGCAAGAAAAGTAAAAAAAGCACATCCAAAGCCTTTCTGAAGTCTAGACACCCAATCAAGAGATTTTAAGCTCCCCACCTTTATTACCTGCATCCCAAGATCAACGGCACACAAAAAAAGCATCACATCCAAAGCATTTTCTAAACACCTACCCAGATACTCCACCACAAAAACTGCCCATAAGTCAAAAAGTTCGAAAATAACCAATTAAACTTCAAAGCCAAAAATGCAGAAACCATGTCTACCTTGCTTCATTTCAATAAAGAAGAAGGTGCTTAACATAAGGCAGGAACAAGCCGGTGAAGATCATGACAAGTCAATGTCATCCAAATCTAACAAGCTGACTAAAAACTCAAGCCAAATTTAAACAATTATATTCTCACCCATCTCAACTTATTTCAATTAAAAACAACAAAAGCCCTATGGCACGAGCAAAATGGTTTTGCGTATTCGTAATGGAAACAACAATGCTAAAAAAACATTTGCATAAATCAATTGTCAGCTAAAATCACAAATGCGGACACAAATACAGAAATGAATACTGACATAACGATAGTTAAAAAAGGAGACAACATGATGGGAGCCACGTCCAAAAATATTATCTATATTGTTTTGATTATTTGGATGTCTTTTATATGAATGTTGTATCCAGAAGCAGGATAAACTATAGTTACAGTTTTCAATTCTAAACTTCTACTATATAGTATTGAAACGAGGGTTGTGTCAGGTTGATTTTTTTTTTTTGGGGTCATTTTTTCCATTTATCTTTAAAGCATCTTAATTTAACCTCCAAAATAAAGTATTGTAACAATTTTTATTCGTTGGGTATATTAATTTGACCCATGCCATGCCTCCACCTGTGTCTAACTTAAGGCTCGTGTGTCCCTGATGTGTCCCTTGTGTGTACCCGCTTAAAAAAATCAAAACTAGAACACACATGTCAAGTCCTGGCATGTTCGACACAGATACAGTGACTATTTAGGCGTATCAGCAAAGCACTGACACTTAATAGATGAGCAGAAAAATCAAGTTCAATGGTTTTCATTATAAACAAAAGAATCATAGGAAGTAGTACCTGAGCACCAGAAGACTGAGAATTATTAGCCATTCTTGCACATAAGCTAGTAGCACACAGAAGGACTGCAAAAGAAAAACAGGTACAACACACAATACAAGAATAAAGCATCAGAAAATATCTCACTTTCCAGTAAAGTAGAAACACAAATTTAAATGATACACAACCACATGTGGGCTTAGACTCAAGTATGTACTTGATGACGTGTGGACTTAGATGAAAATATATACTTAATGACGCGTAGGGTTGGAAAAACTCAAGATGAAATTAAAAAACCGCTCCTTTTTCGGTCTTCGCCAAGATGAGTTTCGGCTGAGAGATTGGCTCAATGATGGAGCCATTGAACGTAGATAACCATGGGATGAAACTTAGATAACCGTTTGAACATGCGTAACTAAAATTTACAGTGATACACTTTACAGTTTTTTTTGCCAAGGAAAAACTTGAAGAATAAAAGCAATGAAATATGTAATACTTTTTTATTTTTGGCTGTTGAACAAAATATGTTGAGAGAGGATATTAAGCCTGCATAATCCAATCACCCAAAATAGGAGGTTGAGATTCTGATTGAATGAATACCAAGAGGCAAAAAATTCGAACAACAGGAAAATGAATTAAAACAGTAGGTATTATTTTTCAGCAGAACAACACTTCAAGTAATAAATAAAAAGGAAACTCTAAACAAACTGAGAGAGTGTGTAAGAGTCATAAACACGACAATCGTATGGGCGGAGGATTGGTTAGGACCCCATTCTAAATGAACATGTAAGCGTCAATTCTAAAACACACGAATGCGAAAGGTGAAGAAAATAATAAAATTGATATGCAGTACAACATGTGAGAGAGAGAGAGAGAGAATTCCTCCCTTAAAGCCACATTTCTTTCGCCTCCATTAAAGCCACAAAATTTCCCTTTCCTTTCCCTTCGTTTTTAGTCCCCTTTCCTTTCCATATCTCAATTCCCCATAATATTTGCGCAATCCCTTGTTTCGTTTTCTTCCATCTCAATTTGTTGGAGGAATAACTGTGAGATTTAGTTAATACTTTCCCAACAAAATCACCAACTGCCATACATGGATATTGATGTAGGTATGTAACTGCTTATGATAACTAACACTGTAATTTCATTTACAATTATGTTTCATTGAATCAGTTTTTTTTTACAGTTTTTTGGGGGCAGTTCTTTTAGAATAGTATTTTTACGTAAATATCTCTATAGTTATTGGGATGGAAGAAGACTTGTAAAGGATTCTTTTGGAAATCACAATTGTGAGCCAGCTTCATATTTTTGTTCACACCAACTTGGGTGTTGGCTATATATAATAGAGTGTGTGTGTGTGTGTATAAAGTGAATCCTCTCCTCAAATGCCTAAAGCGCACATGCATAAATGCTCAGATCTCCAAATACCAAACAAATTTGTGTTTTGAGGTATAACACACAATACAAGAAAAAAGCATCAGAAAATATCTCACTTTCCAGTAAAGTAGACACAAATTTAAACGATACACAACCACATGCTTGTACTAATGATTGTAAGCGAGAAAAAAGTATATATATATATATAGAGAGAGAGAGAGAGAGAGAGAGAGGGTAAGCTTCTAATGAGGGATCCTCATTTTGCCAAAATGAGGACTTTTAATTTTTTGATCAAATTTTGATGTTCCAAACCGTTCAATGTTATAAAAAACTGTTTGGATCAAACCCCTCTCTCTCTCTCTCTCTCTCTCTCTCTCTCTATATATATATATATATATATATATATAAAACTGTTTGGATCAAGCCCTTCCCGATATTTTTTTAAGCCGATTTCTCGCGAGTACCCTTAAAAACATGTTTTAGAAACATTGAACGGTTAATGAAAAGTCCTCATTTTGGCAAAATGAGGGATCCCTCATTAGATAGGGACTCTCTCTCTCTCTCTCTCTCTCTCTCTCTCTTCTCTCTCTCTCTCTCTATATATATATATATAAAGTGAGCCCTCTCCTCGAATGCCAAAAGAGCGAATGCATAATCGCACATATCTCCAATTACCAAACGAATATGTGTTTTGAGATAGATTGTAGCATTTTGCTATAATCCATTTTCAGCTTGAACAAAATTCAAGATTGAAGAAGGTTTTGAGAACCATTACTGAATTAACCAACCAATAATACACATAACTTGGTCGTAGAAGGATTGTGGACCAGAACAATGCTTAGGCCTGTAAAGCACAAATACTTCTAGATTAGTTATAGCAGTATCTTATCCGTATCGTATATCAGTACTCACTCAATCCTCACAGATACAAAAGTAAGATTGTGGGACTTCTTTTATAGTATTAAGTAAAAATGTCAGGAATACAAAAAGGTATAAATTTTCAACAGTAAAATAAAATAATATGACCATTTTTATAGTATCCTTGTGGCGTTATACGTGTTCTATATAACTTTGAATTCCAAAAATTAAACAAGTAACCTAGTAAATACGATTAATCCGGCATGGGCTACATGAGCCCCTAGTAGTTTACCACCATCCTTACAAAATAAATTTTAATATAATGTACCCTAGCCGTACCCGTATCCTATATTTTCAGATTTTCTTGCATTGCCGTATCCGTGTCGTGTCGTGTCGTATCATATTTGTATCTTGTATCGGTATCCATGCTTCATTAACTTAGGCATTTGTTGACTATTGCATGATTGGCGTCAACGCAAAATTCTCAGCAGATTAAATGGAGCTACAAACATGTCATTAGAACTAATGCCTCTAGGACTATGAATTTCCCTCTTCCTGCTCAAGAACTTTGAGAAAACTCCTTTAAGCGTAGGAAAATACCCAAGCCTTTTATCAAATGTATGAATGTTCTAAAAGTTGTTGGGCGGAAGAGGGGCGCCTAGGGCCTAGGCCGGACTAGTCGGGGACTAGAGATTAGTCGGTTTTTCAATTTTCAAAGTTCAAAAGCAAATGAAATTAAGAAGCTAATACGTAAAATCCCACCCAAATAGTCAGATATCATAGATTCATAGGTTGCACTTTAAACCCTGTTATTTTAAATAATGCTAATTTACCTCAAATTTTGGGAGGAAATCCATTTAGCCCTAAATTTTTAAAACATAAGTAGGCCAACTAATCCCGACTAAATTTCCTACTAATCGAAAAAATGCCTATACCAAAAGTCTAGACAGCACGGCGCCGCCTAAGCCAATTTTTAGAACACTGAAATGTATTATTGGGGTCTCTTCTACCCTTTTTGGCATGATAATTGGCAATTTAGCACCCAGTTGAGCCTCTACTGAATGAATTATTGGGAATCAATGCAGTAAATTCTGGTATTCCCATGGAAGCTAAGGTCTCCTGTATTATCTTTAATGATGTTTGTTTCGACTTGGCCTTTCCTTTCTCTCCCTGCTACTCCATTTGAGCCTCAGTTTGCAGCTCCATACTCTGTAATCTGGTCCATTTCTCCCTCCTCTAAGTACCAAGTTCCTTCCACTTGGGATGCCATTAGGATACAGGACCCTCTGGTTCATTGGCACAAGCTTGTTTGGTATTCTAAGTTCATTCCTAGAGATAGCTTCATCCTTTGGATGGCAATTGGGGGTAAACTCGGGAACAAGGATAAACTGCGTAATTGAGGGGAATTGATGACCCTCTTTGTTCCGTATGCAATCTTCCTGATGAAGCTACGACCACCTGCTCTTTGATTGTTCTTTCTCTGCCCAGATTTGGTCTCATACTTTATGCTTTCCTGCATCCCTATTGGCCCAACACCCTGGCCCCACAAGATCACTTGGAATTGTTCGAATTTCATTGGCAAGTCTTCTCCTAGTGTCCTTGGGAATATTGTTTTTTTCTGCCATGATTTACTTGCTTTGGCAAGAAAGGAACAATTGTATCTTCAAGGGCTTTCAAAGACCCCCTCTCAAATCAAGTTTGAAGTCCGTATTTAAGTGCCGACTCAGCGGGAACAATTATTAGATGACGTAAAAGTATATGCATGTGAAGACTGAATCAGAAGGGTTACCTGGACGTGGTTAGCGGCGAAGACGGGTGTAGAGATGCCGGAGGCGTGACACCAACTTATTGCAGCGATGGGTGGGAGCGAGCGGGCAGCAGTATAAACCCTAGCTGAACACGTTGCTTCTGATACGACTACAGCCTGAAGCACGGTAACTGTGATAGGTCGACGCGCGCGATGCATTGAATGGACCAGCCCACAAGGCAGTGATGGCCCTTTTAGAACATGTCAGGAAGGCGTAGCCTTACCCGGCCCATCAGACATTTTGATCATTTTAATTATTTACGAAAATTTGAGAATTTATATTGAAATAATACAAATCCTAAGAGAATTTGTAAAAATACTTTAACTCGCATGTTTAAAATGCGTTTTACGCCACCACTACAGCTCGTGTGACAGTTTAACCACGGTGAACAAACAACGAGTTTAATTCATGTTATGCAATTATGAAAAACTTATTCAAATAATGCATTTTGTAGTGCGCATAATATAGATTCATTCATTGTATCTATGTAATTCAACCATTATGTGTTGACATTGTCTTAGACACGTGGCCAATCCCAATAAGAATTGGTCTAAAGAAATAATGGAGAGAGGAAAGAGTTCCTACGAGAACAACTATGTGGCTATTAGAGGTGAAGATAATCATAAGAATGAATCAGAGGAACCTAGAAGCTTGATCACTGGTATTCAAGTCAACGTTGGTGGTGTTACCCAGGGTTTTCTGTCAGACCCACTCTCATCCACCTCCACCTTAGGTCACTGCAAAGTTTGTCGACAATAATCAAAGTAATAAGGGACACTAGTAATACAGGGAAGGATCACTGGAGGACAATGATCAAAATACTGAGATACCTGAGGCACATCTCTAATTATGAACTGCACTATTCACGAATCCAATAGTACTAGAAGGGTATAATAATGCAAACTGAATATTTAATGCCGATGACTCAAAATTCACAAGTGAATATGTGTTCATGTTGGACAGTGCAACTATGTCTTGGAAATCAACCGAACAAACTTGCATGGCAAGGTTTATAATGGAGTCTAAGTTTATCGTGATGTGCAAGGCTAGTGAAGAAGCTGAGTTGCTTTGTCATTTTTTATAAGATATTCTAAATTGGCCGAAACATGTACCAGCAATTTGCATACATTGCGACAGTTAGCCAGTACTAGGCAAAGCACAAAGTAATATGCATAATGGGAAGTCCCGACATATTCATTGCAAACATAACACCATTCGACAGCGAATCTCGAATGGGGTTATTACTATTGACTATATAAACTAAAAAATGACCTTACGAATCTGCTAACCAAGGGTTAACGAGAGACTTAATTTCTAGTTCATCGAGGAGAATGGAGCTTAGGCCCATATACTAAAAGTTACTATAACGGCAACCATCCCTGAATAATCAAAGATCTCAAGATCTATGTTCAAAGGAACAATCGAGTTGTATGTGAATTAGGGAATCATTGTGGAGACTATGTCTTGTAAGGATCTGAAAAATTTTGCGTTTTGAAATATTAATTCAGAATATGTTACGGAGTATACGATTGATTTATTTTTATATAATTTGAGACTTTTAGTAGCGGGACTTGAGCTCGGAAATTTAATTTAGTTACGTACGCGTTGTATGAGGTGTTGTGTTTAGTTGGGGTCCTTGTTTATTGGCCTAAAATCAGATTTTTAGGGAAAAGGCTCGACACACATTTCATTTGGTATCTCTCTTTCTCTCTAAGTTTTGCTCCTCCTTGTCTCTACAAACCATTTAGATTTCCTTCACCATTTCCATATTCCTTTGAGGTCTCACGCGTTCTTACCGTGCTTGGTTGATATCCAAAGCTTGATCGTGATTCTAAAACTCGGAGGAGGATATTTGAAGTTTGGTAGACATTTGGAGCTAGAGTTTCTCGTTCTTCATCAAATCATTCGTTTCGAAACTTGAGGTAGGAATGTTTAACCTCTTTTATGTGTTTATGATTGATGTTGGGTTGGGTTCTTGCTTGATTTGGCCATACATGTATGAATTTTGGACATTTGGATCGAACCTTTGTGATCTATCAAAATTTAGAAATTGCCTAGGTCGCTCCAGCAACATCCACTAACTTTTGGTCACTCCAGCAACTTGTCCAGTGACCCTTACTATTTTCGCTCAAGCGACCTCCACTTCGCTCAAGCAACTGGCCCAAGTTGCTGAAATGTTGTTTTTTACTATGGGATTGATTGAGGATGGATTTGGGCCATGTTTGAGAGCGTCATAATACTGTTTGTTTATTTCATAAATCATGGTTTTGTTAAAAGAGATTTTCTCGAGAAGTTATGAATTTATGATAGCATGAATTAAATGTGTAGATTTTATGTACATTGACACGGTGCACTTGTTGACTAGCCTTTGTGGGGGAGAAGAGCTAGTGATTTATGAATTGAAGCTAGTCTTTGTGGGGAGTGATGCTAGTTATGAAAATTGTCTAACTTTCTATGGGAATTGTGCTAGTAAAATGACATTTCTTGTTTGACCACCTACTGGTGTCGTGCTAGTATTGACAATCGAGATTGAACTAAATGCATTAATGTTGAAATGTTCAACGAAATGGATTAATTGAACTATTGACCCCTTGAGATAATATGTGGTAATTGATATAAACCGTCGCTCCGATTTAGCTTCACAATTTATTTCTCTCGTTATTGATTGTTCATATCTTATGTCATGTCATTCATAACCACGTAAAGTTAGCATAGATATTCATATGGGGCTGTGTATCTCACTCTATTATTTTCATGTGTTGCTTTGGACATTTAGCATGAAGTGCTTGGAGTGTATATGATGTTGCATATTTTGAAGACGTATTGATAGGAGTTACTCAACATCTTATGAACTATTTTTTGAAAATGTAATGTAACTTAATTATGTTCTATTTCTTTATGATCGAAAGGATTGTAAACTTTTAACTTTGATATTATATGTTGGTATATGTATTGGGCCAGGAATTGCCCATTTTTTGTTGTAACACCGTAAACGTGACTTTTGATATTCTCTCATGAATGAAATAATTTGGGATATTGGATTTATTCTTGATTATTGTGAGGTTTTATTATGATAAATTATAGTTTCAATATTTTGAAAAATGAGGGTGTGACATGTCTCCTGCCCATTCCTATAATATTACAGTGATGACTAAAATGTGTCGGGTTACACTATGTTTTTAATGAATCTCATACTTTTAAAATCGAAATGGAGTGTAGCAGAATACTTCTAATGATAATCACCTATATGAATATGAAGGGACCGCTTCTATGAGAATTTCCAAGACTGAATTATCTATAAATATTCATCAATACCATGAGTGTTCCATGCCATAATGGGCACAATCGTAAGAACTAAATTGTGTCTAGAAAGATCTTGGGTGACGATTGTTGTCTTGGTTTACAGTAATGACTGAATAGTTGAAGACGTCGTGTTCACTGATTAGGTAATAAATTCGATAGCCGTTCACAAAGGAAGATTTAACGCCGAAAGCTACCTTAATCTATATAGGATAGTTCCTACTGAACTCTCAAAACATCTGCATTTGCATAGCATTATTCATCATGCCAATTCAATCATGTAAGGGACTATTGGAAAATGTTTGAAATTAGCAAACTTTACGCTCCGATTTGAGTGGGTCTCGTTGTTCGATCGAAAAAGTCCCACATACCATTGTGTTCTTTTCCATGAGGAGATTAAGATCGGATATTTAGTTTGCTAAATTTTTTTTGATAGTGAGTGAGAAATTATCACCAAAAGGTAGCAAAAAAATTGTGGAAGGAACCTTTGTCCCACATTAGTGGGAGTAGTAAAAGAATATGGTTGTATAAGACTTAAGTTTTTATTATAAGAACTTGACCCTCAGGGTCATAAAAATTTTGTGAGCGGATGACTACGCACACTATTGTGTGTTTAATCACATGTGTGCCGCCGCCACTGTTCATCTGACTAGTTGGGTCAGGTCGGGCCGAGTTGAGTCAATAAAATTAAAATAGGCTTGGCCCAATAATATATATTATTTTACTATTTTTTATTTAATTTGAATTGGGCTTGGGCTTGGGCAAATAAATTAGCTCACTATTTTTATTTTCGGATTGGGCTTGGACCCGAACAAAATTGAGAATGGACACAAACGGATTAAGTTGGCCCGATCGAATAAAGCAAACTCATCAGTTCTTCTAGGAAGGAAAAAACAATAAAAGACATGGCTATTCAATGGGCACCATTTTCCCTACAACCATGATCGGTGACTCTTCGGTAGTTCTGAACAGCCACATTGCCCCTTCGAATAGTCGCCATCTCACATATAAAAAGGGGCAGTTCTCCCTTCATTTCGATCATCCAAAAAACCAAAAGCATACTAGTGCATTCAAATTCTATTCGTAGTCATATTTTCTGTATTCAATTTGGAGAGTTCTACGCAATTTCGGTTCGTCAGTTGAGTAGACTGTTGTGCGACTTCTACTATTCGAGAATCGTTGTATCTTGATAAATATTCGTCCAAAAAACTAGTCAACACTAGTGTGGGGGACGGATTTATTTTAAGGATGTAATATTCCAAATACTAACCTCAATTGTAAATTTTTGGAATTTAGAAATTGGTACTGTAAGTTCTTATACTTCTTGTTCTAATTGAATTTTCAGTTTGTCATTGTAATAACCCGACATTTTAATAAAAATTTAAATCATTTGTAATAGTTCTTCTTTTATGTTTAAATGTTAAGTTTAGCTATTATTTAATTTTCCTAATTGAAATTTAACTTTTCCATATATAAATAGTTCTTGTGAAATTATTCATTTTATTATGAATAGGCGAGATCATTTGAGAAATAGACAATTATGATTGGAAGTGTACAAGAATATCTTAGACCGAGGATCACGAGATATTAATTTTTTTTATTTTCCCTCTTAATTTTCTTTTGGCGAATGTCAACAGAGGGATTGTGGCTACCTAATGACTAAAAAATCATTTCTCTTGTCATTTTTCATAATATAGGTAATCCTTATTTTAAGGACTTGATTTTAGGGAGAAAATTTGGTTTTAGCCTTATTTTGAAAAAATATTAAAAATTCAGTTGGCTATAAATAATATTTAAAGATTAACTGTGGACTCAATTATTGAAAAAATTAATTTTTTTGTTCTTTTACGTGTTTGTAGTACTTAAAAATTTAAAGACGAATATTTAAGTATTTTTTAAAATATTTAAGTGTTCCGTGATACTTAAATTATTTTTCTCACCCATTTTTTGTTTGAATATAAGGACGAAACATATAAGTGTTCTTTTATGCGAAAAAAATATAAATGCTTCTTAATGCATGAAAACAAGTTATTTCTTATAGTTCGATAAAAAATTTAAAAAACAATTCTCCATTTAATGCTTGTATTATATTTAAAATAATTTAAAATCTCATTTATAATTATCGTAATTATATTACATGACGTGTTAATCTTTTTATACTCCACTCCAATAATCAATACTTCAAATTTACATTTAACAAAATAAAAAGTTAAAGAAATGTTACATACTTTTTTTGCATGTAATTAGAATTTTCATAAAATTAATCAGTATTTCAACGACTAATACAATTGTGAATTATGGAAAAAATAACAATACAAATTCCAATCAGTATTTCTCCCACCCATTACTTCATGCCATGAGTTAAGACGTATTATATAATAAGTTGTCCATCCCTTAACTTCATCCGATGCATTTTGCCACCACCATAATGGGATGGGTGGTACAGGATAATGAGGTCTCAAGAAAACTTGAACAAAATATTAGCCAATATGGGTAATAGCAATTTCTCAGTGCACATGGACTGCAATCGGAGAGGACCTCAATGGCAAGTGAGTAAAACAAGCTGAAACATTTATCTCAAATGTATGCAGTATAAGGTTGCACCTTGATGCGACGAACTTGGACTTTTAATTATAGACTCTACAAGTTAATCTTCCTAATTCTTTTAAGACTGAAATTCCTCTTCAAAACTGAAATTAGACCGTCTTTTCATTCAGATTGGATTGACCCTAAACTCCTCATTTATATTCGATTAGAACTATATCCAACAAAATAAAAAAAAATTATAATTCTAAAAAAAGATTGTTTTTGTTTTTATTTTTTTAAGTGTTCTGTGGTACTTAAAAATTTAAGGGCGGATATTTAAATATTTTTTCAATATTTAAGTATTCCGTGGTACTTGAATTTTTTTCACCCATTTTTTTATTTGAATATAGGGTAAAAAATATAAGTATTCTTGCACAAGACGCATGTAACGACCCGACTTTTTCAACATATAATAAATATTTTGTTTTAATCAGTTATTAAAATTTCTTTTGGTTCATTTTAATTAAAACAAAATTTATCCATATTGAATTTATTTATTTATTTTAAAATTTTCTTTTTTATTAATCTTATAAGTATGAATCTAAACTTTAAAACCGCAAATCATTGAATCCGACCACTTGAATAAGCTTTAGTAACTCATGACTCTTGATGTTTCACGTCTAAATATTAACCTGTTCATGGGTGACTTTTAGAATTTCTAGGCATTTATATGATTCATCCTAGTGAGGCTATAAAAATACTTTCTACTGCCATTTCCATTTTCACGTTTTCCTTCTGTTGCCATTTCCACTTCCACATAGAGAAACCATAAAAAAACCTTCTGTGCCATTTCCATTTTCACCTTTTTTTTTTTTTTCCACGTAGAGAAACCAGGGAGTGGTTGTAGAGAGAGAAAGAGAGAGAGAGGGGTCTTGAGAGAAGCAATTGGGTTGAACTCATTCAGGATTTTTTCATTATTTCATCTTCCGATCTGCGTTTGTTTCGCGCAAACAGGTAGGATTCCGTACCTACCGCCCTTAGATTCATGCACTGTTTATTTTGTGTGAAAAGAAATTGATCATGTTCGATTCATCTTATATCATGTATTTTGGTTTGATAGAAAATCGTATGAACAACCATTGATGTTAAATTTCGGTAGAAATCGTGAAATTATATTCTATTTTTTTTTTACTGTTCTTGCAAACCTAGTAGGCATGTCTCAAATTTTTTTTTTTTATACTCGAGCAAGGATAAAGAATTAAAAGTAATTTTCTTTACATGTAACCCAACAAAAGTTTAGGAAGGGCTTTTAGTTTTAATCCTAAAAATGACCCCACCACTCCCATAAGAACTCCAAGGCCACTTCTTTTGTATAAATCTGTAAAGGGCACTTTTTGGGTTGCATTTTCTTGTTGCAATTCTATGTTTAAATTTTAGACAATTTTATGGATTCAAGGTTCCACATGACGAGCAAAAATTAAAA
>JABCMJ010018529.1:0-17124 GCA_014822125.1 Arbutus unedo | reverse complement strand
TTTGTCTTAACGACAAGAATCTAAAACGTATAAAATTATGTTTAAAAAATTCACTAAATATGAAAATAAGTTTAAAGAAAACTCTCATTTGTTTTTAAAATTTGGTTCTTATTCTTTTACTTTTATGAAATTCCTCGCCGAAATGAATCAATAATCTACAAAAAGTTGACGTGCCAGTTTTGTCTCAATTTTTATAGATTATTAGTTCGTCTTGACGAAAAGAATATAAAAGGTATAAAATTATGTTTAAAAGTTAAAAAATATTAAAGACGAAAAATAAGTTAAAATGGACATTGTTTTTATATTACTTTTATCTTTTATGAATTTTTTTCAAATTTAGTTTGTATTTTTTATTTTTTTTAAACCTCTAGTGGAAACAATGTCAAATTTGATTTCAGTTTATATTTTGAAACCTTTAGATACTACCTTTACTCTTTGGTGAGGTGAGGATATATGCAAAGTGCCTTTGTAAAAAAAAAATTATAGCACAATTAATTATATTCTGGTACTAGATGACATGTCTATAACTGAAAAAATAAAATTACATTGATAAATAAATAAACAATCAATTAATGCATTTACAAAAAAAAATTAACTCAATAAATAAATAACATACTTTTAGTCTTTAGTGAGTTGAGGAGGCCAACATGTAATGTGTGCCTTAGGGAGAATGTGAGTTCTTTTTTTTATAATCATGAGCAAAGGTATTTTTGGCATTCAGACAAAGTATTCTAATGACATCAGTACAAACTAACCCAAATCTAACAGAAAGTAACGAGAGGGGGGAAAAAGTGAAATACTTTGGAAAACAGTGGAGGTAAGTGTATTTTCTCAAATCACGAGAGAGGCCCTTGTAACTGTCAGAAATCTCAGAGGAGTCAATGTATTTTATGCAGGGGATCATCCTGAACTTGCAAACTTATCCAGGTGATCAACTTCTTAATTCAAATTTATTTCTATCTGGCATTGATTCACATCCCTGTCTCGATCACTATTCCTATCCCCATTCTGCATCTATTAAGTCTACAACTAAGAAATGTTAACATAAGAAGAAGAAAGTAAAAAACGTATTTCATTATCATAGTCTATTACAAAAGCAAGCTAAGCATTTATATCTGATTTTTCTATCTAAGGCTTGTACACGTCAGTACTTGACATGTAACAAACTTAAAAAACTAACTAATTAGTACGTAATTTATTTTAATCAACGGGGATCCGTAATATCAATGTGGAGAGACAAACAAGTATTTAATAACATGGAGCTTGAAATATAATTTTGAGATATGAGAATGAGATACAATTATAATTCTGTAGTGGTATGAATTGTAATTTATTATATAATTCAGAATTAATTCGGATTGGACTAGAAATCTCGAATTATATAGGAAACCCAGCTCATACTTCTCCTAGGGATCCCTATCTTGTCTATATATACACCGCTATGCCTACTAGGTTAGATACAACTGAATATTCGAAATATTTAGAGAGGCTTTGTGAAGACAATGAGATCACGATTTTGAGCCTACATTCAGTTCGTGATCAAGGTATAATAGAATTACGGTAGAAGATCTTGGGTCAGTCAAGTAAGATCATTCTACCCATGCTCAAAGTACAATCAGGATCAAATTGCGAAGATAGTCGAGATCAAACCAGGCAGATCTCGAAGGTATGAACCCTAATTTCGCCTAGTAGTGTTTTATAATTTTTTGTTGTATAAACTGTATACGTTCATCACTAGGTCTCGGGAATCGATCCCTAACACATTTCTCATCATATCCAAATGAGATTTTCACCAAAAACATAAGGGTAGACTCATCCTTAAGAAAATAGAAAAGAATCCTCAGTAAGACGGGATAACGACAAATAAGTATTAAACCCAACACTAGAACAACAAATCCAAGAGAAACACTCATACATGATGAATAGTGACCAAAATCCTACCAACATTCAAAATCAAGAAAATATGGGTGAAAACATGGAGATTATCCATAGCTTGAAGAAAAAACATCCCTACCTCAAGATTTGGTTCCAAGATTTGAGCTTCCAAAACTTAAGTAACAATGGTGGTGAAAAATTTCAAAGACTTTTCCTCAAGTGAAGATAATGCCTCCAAGCTTGAAATATCAATAAATCTTGTAATATGAGTGGTATATCTTGAAGGTATTTGATGAATTTGTAAAATAATTAAAGGTTTGAAGTGGAGGTTTGATGGAGAAAAAGACCCCTTGAGAGAGAGAGGAGCATTTTAAGGGAAAAGTCGATCTGTCAAAAAAAAAAAAAAACAAATATGGCTCTTTTTTAATAAGAGAACGCACATAACAAAATTTGACCGGAACACTTGACCAGTCAGGTTTTGCTTCTGACTCAAAATTTTAAAAATTTCAGGTTTAAATTTCAAGTCTAACCGAATGGTCCAAACCTGACTAGTCAGGTTTCACCATTGACCAAGTTTTATCTAAAATTTGACTGGATGATTTTTGGAGCCTGACCTGATGGTCATAAACCTAACCTGATCATTTTACACCTCCCCTCCACTTCTCACTTCACCTCCAACGTATCTAATCACGCAACTCACGCTATACATTTCAATACAAGTGATTAACGACATTATTTGCATTAAAAATAATAATAATAATTCCAAGCCCTTACAATTGCAATGTGTGCAATAAGGGCGTTCTTTCTTCTTATAATTATTAGAGGGTTGATTGCTAAATTTCTTGATCCTTTTATTGTGTACCGTAAAAATCATAGAATTTGCAGATTCTGTGCTTGAAGAATTGTCAATGGTTCGTTGCTTTTCTTCTTAAGAAGTGAGGGCAAAGACTTTTATTGATAAGAGGTAAATGATCCATAAGAAGAATCTAACTTCTAACTTGGGCAAAGGAATCATGCAATCCCATGAGGAAAGACATGATATACTCCATCTGATAATGAGAGGTTAAATTTTTAACGCCTCCACAAGTGCATGTGCCACAAGTGCAGATAGGTCAAAAATTACTCAATTCGTCCCAAATTATTTTCAACTTATAAGTGAAATAGATACTTTTAGACTCTTGATTCTGGGCCAAATTCGTTAATTCACGATGTAATTGAAAGATTATTGGTCCATTACTTTGCAGAAATCTTTCTTGCAAATCTAGTCAAATCTCATATAAAGATTCAGAGAAAATAACACTAGCAAAAGATTTCCTTCGAGACCGAATTCAAGATACAGGATATAACAACATTATTGTCCTTAGTCCAAGCATTAAGAAGATTAGTATCATTACCTTCAGGTTTGTAGATAGTTCCATTAATGAAACCTAGCGTGTTTTTTATTGACAGTGCAATTAATATTGCCCTATTCCATGAATCGTAATTATCACCTATAAGAGGTTGTGAGACTAGACAGAGACACGGACCATCTGAATGATGTAGAAAATAGGGACTTGAAGGATCGTTAATGACGAATCTTCTATCATTGACTTGTTGACTCGCCATTGGAGAAGATGAAGAACTGAATCAGAGATGCGGAGCGTTGAATCGCTCTGGTACCATATTAACTTTGAAACTAAGAAATGTTAACAGAAGAAAAAGGAGGTAAAAAACGTATTTCATTATCACATTCTATTACAAAAGCAAGCTAAGTATTTATATCTGATCTTTCTATCTAAGGCTTGAACACGCCAGTACTTGATATGTAACAAACTTAACAAACTAACTAATTAGTGCCTAACTATTTAATAACTGTCTAACTAATTCTAATTGATCTTAATAGCATCACCTTAGTATTATACTACATTGCCCGTATTTATGTGCAATTAATATAAAAAACCGACTTATTCTTCACGTAGAAAGCTGAATAAGAATAAGTTGATTTTAGGTTGTCGTAAATACACCCAATGGCCAATCCCATGACATCATCAAATTTGAACTCTACGGTTGCTTTTGTGAGAGTAATTACCGTTCTACAGGTATGCTAACTGAGCAACAATAAATATTTGCGAATTTTTGATGAGTTTAGAGCAAGTTCATTCATGAGCCATTTAAATCGTCAAATTTATGGTTCGACACGTTTTTGTTGTTGCCTTTTGCTGTACAAAAATGACGTGCCAATTTGAAATAAACTTTGCTTTTGTCAAATCCCAATATCATTTAAGCCAATCGCTCTAGATTGAAAAATAAGATAAAATTAAATCAATGAGTTGAATTGGAGATTTGAGAAAATAAAACAAAAAGCAATACTGAGACATTATTATTTTTTTGACTTTCCAAGGATATAACAAGTTAATAAATAATTTTAACAAAATAATTTTGCAACCGAATGGTAAACTTGCTTTTAGTGAGTGTTGTTTAGCAGTGATCAAAAGTTAAAAAAGTTGTGCAAACCCAAGTTATCAATCTTGTACCGGTGAATGTACTAATTTTATTATTGGTACGGTATGTATCGCTACCAATGCATACCGGCGTACCCTTTCAAATTTATCACTAGTTTTTTAAATAATATTTTTTAATAAAAAATTATATTAGACATATAAAATAAAAGCTCACAACTTAAAAATAAATCATCAAATATGAAAATAAATTATTTTAGTCTCAATTTATGTCTAATTACTTAAAAAACTATTAATTAAATTTTTTGTTATCAGCTGAAACAATTCTGTACAATAGCTGAGATAGTTTGATACTGCTACGAAAACAATACAGTATGTATAGACAAATATAAATGTACCAACCGGTACGTTACCATACGGAAAGCTTCTCGCGGACAAATAATAGCGTCCGACAAGTTTTGCGCAGTGGATCCTCGCTGGCCTCAAATATTGGGCCTCTAGCCTTCTTTTGTTGCTTGCCTCTGGCCTTAATAGAACCCTATATGAGTAAAGGGGCCTTCGCCTCTTCCAATAGATGCAGTGGAATCAAGTTTATCCATTTTAGTTGAGTAGTTATTTTTGTTAGGTTCATTGATATCTAAGTGATGACTTATCACCGTAATTTATTTTTACTTTTGTATTTTTCACTAAATTAAAAAGGTATTCACATTTTTATCTTAAGTAATCAATCAAATACTGAACTACATGCAGGTCACTAAGCTCCAATCCCACATAAGAATTAGCTCCGTTCTATATCCCCTATTTGTAGGTATGATCATAATTGTTGTGCATCTTGTAATTAAGTACCAGTGAACATTTAATAAAAAAAAAAATCAATTTGATAGAGCATTAATAACTAACAAGTAGGTGAACATATTATATTTTATTTACTAAAATATTGGGCAAATAAAGATTTAAGCGCAGACCATCCGTAATATCAAACAAATTGAATTTAGCTTAAGGTATTTAACTTTGTCAGATTAAGTTAATTAATTACTTTCATTTATATATTTTAGATTCTAAGACTTATAAGAAGAACAGTTCCGATTAATATTTTGGACTTGTGGCAGAATCCACAAGTGAGAGTAGTGGCCGACCCAAGAATTTTCATTCATTTTTATTGTTGACCACAAAAATTTATTGTGAATAATTTTTACAATATAAAATAAAGTAGTAAAACTTGGAGGGGCCCGGCCCTCCTCCACAATCACTTAGAATATAGCCAAGGGTCCCAAAAGCCAGAGTGTAAGCCGTTGACGTCCAATTTTTAATTTGTGCTTTAGCCAATTCACACGTTTAAGTCAAAAAAAGGAGATATAATTAACGCGTATCACCGCGGTTCTTCTTCTTTCCTAAAGTCTTTCCGAGTGCTCCGTTTTTCATTCATGCATCAGATATATTCTGCTTTTTTCTTCTTCTTCTTCTTATCACCTCTTTGTTTATGTGCAAATTGCAACATGAATACACCTACTCTTCCAGAACTATGTGGTAGTTTGAAATAACACACCATTTTGATGTTTTATAGTTTGAAATATAACGTCTTAGAAATTCGGAATATTCAAATAACTTTTCTCTACAATCTATGCTACTCTTCTTAAAGCATCTCCATCCTTTACTCAAAGTTGAATTTGACCATAAAACAAAAGAGTAAGGACTGGAGTCGCTTTTATGGACCTTAATTTGGTAGAAATACTCGTCCCCGTACAAATAATTTGGTTGTGGAGAGAAATTTAGTGGATGTTTCTAGTATATAACGTCAAAAGTTGTTTGTTCAAAGAAAGTAGTATGAATTGAGGAAGAATATGCAACTTTTACGAAAGGCAAGTCTAGGTTTGTTTTGGTTCAAACTTTATTTTCCTTCTTCTCATTTTCGAAATGTTGTCCTAACTTAATGTTTCTGGATTTCTATTATATTTTATTCAACCGACTCGATCTACAGATAATTTAATTTCCAATTTGCAGGAAAACTTTAATCACATACATGTGATAAATAATTAATGAGTGAGTAAGCTACAAATCAATGGCGGAGTCCGAAACATTTTTTTAGTAGAGGACATTATTAAACACAATATCAACAAAAAAGTTTCGCCGATGACTAAAGAGAAAATAAATTACACTAAATATGAACAACTTATATATTTAGTACCCAAAACGTTTTTTATATGTATGATCTTTTGATAGCGAATAGTGGAATTGGTCATTCAAGTATCAGTCGAGATGTGTATAAATTGATTCAGACAAAAAAACGCGTGTTATGTTTTTTGTTTACAAAATAAAGGGTTGAGCTTTCTTGTTTGAAATACTTCTTACCACAATTGATATTGCTATATGTTCGTCTAAAATGGCTTCAAAGTAACATTAAAACTTTTAGGTGTAAAAGGTATAAAATTTTTGGGTCCTAATAATTTTTATTAAAGATTAAATATATGATCGTCTAAGTATGTGGTCCAATTCAATACTCGTATCCGATTAGGTAGTCGGGTTGAATCGAATTCAAAGGGGGAATAGTCAAACTCTGACCCTAACTAAATTGCCGGTTTGCATGCACGTAAGTTACTTGTTCCCATTCGCTTTCTATTTTCCCATTCTTTTAACTCTGTCATGATTATTAATTCAACTTATATAGCACAGCTGGTCAGTGTTAAGGGATACAACCATACAATCGCATGCTACTTTGGTAGATAATGATTAATCATTTAATATGGGTAAAAATGCACTGACCGCCCCTAAGGTTATTGAGAAATGTAAGAACTTTTTCTGCTTTTGAAAGTATTAGACTGTTTGTTTCTTGCCATTAATTTTGGGGAGACGATGTTTGGGTTACAAATAAAATGACAATCTTACCCTTAACTATATACATGCAATATGGAATATCCTATGACCACTGTTGGTGTATTTCTGTAATAACTTATTTTTTACGCAATTAAAACACGAATCGATTAAATAAATTTTATTTTAAAATTTCGAGTTGGCGATTAATCTATTTTGACCACTTTTCACTCCAAATACGTAACGACCCGACTTTCTTTTTAAACATATAATCAATAATTTTTAATCAGTCATTGAAATTTTTTTTGGTTCATTTAATTAAAATAAAAATTTATCCATATTGAATTTATTTATTTTTATCATAATTTAGTAAATCGAACTATTAGTTTTGAACATGGCTGCACGTGTGTATGTATGTAACGAGTTAATGTACTAATTATTCCTAACCCTATGCATGTTGGCTGTTCATTTTCGTCTTGTACGTATGAACCCAAACTTTGAAATCTCAAAACATTGAACCCACCCCTTAAAATTCACTGATGCTTTCATTTCCCCATTTGATGTTTTGGTCTAAATTATAACGACCCGACTTTTTAAAACAGTTAATAAATAAATATATATATTTTTCATTTAATGTTATTTTTTATTGAAAATAGAATGAAATTATTTATGACAATTTTTCTTATTTTACCGCATAAACCTAGAATTTTTTATTAAATTTTTAATTTAATAAAAAGAAGTTTTTTATTGATATTATTATTTTTAATATTTTTGCCCTTCGTTTCCACTAAGCATGTATTTTGAAATCTTTAAATAAGAAGGAATGAACGGAGCACTTCGATTTTCATATAAACTTCGGATAATATGTAGAGACGTTGAGGAACGTTAAAACAAAGAGTAAAAATGGTTAGCCTGTGGTGGCAGTTTGATTTGGATTTGATTTGTGTGTTTATGACGTAATTATGCCAAACTGATTATAATTTGATTATAAGGGCCCCAACTAGGAGGAGTTGGAGATGGTTGGAGGCGATTTCGGGATGTTTGCGATGGCAGCTTCGGACCTAGGGAGTGGTAACCATTGTCTTACGCGTTCTTGAACCGATAAAGGGAAGTAGTTAAGGTTTGTTGTGACTGGCCTGGTAAAGTCAACCATTGGTTGGATTTTTGTCAAAACTTTTCGAATACATTCAATCAATATCACCTCAAAATGACTCAACACTCATCCTAATCTTAGATATGCAAATTCAACTCAACTTTGAATTGTTGAAAGTCTCGTGTTCTCAAACCCTTCGTTCTCATGACGGTCTTTTTTATTCTTGAGCAGTGTATTCTAAGACATTTGTTTATTTAGAAACTTTTTTTGGTTGCTAAAGCCATACCTTGCGACTTCAGTCATTTGCTTTATTTTATGAAACTCCAGTTCGCATATCTGTATATATTGAAGACCACAATCAGAGCATGTTTTCGTTCTTCAAGAACTTTGAATTGACAAACTCAATGTGCGTGTAACTTCCAAAATGCTCACATATGCTTTGTGACACTTCTCTTCTTTCAAGATATGTAATCTTCGAAATGATTTTATTCTAAACTCTCTTGAGTTGCTGAGATTCTGTCTTTGGAAATCTCATTGGTTTATCTTATTATGATTAAGATTTTGTTATTTGACACGTTTACTGAAAAACTAGATTATGATGTTTGGCTTGGAACACATCTGACCAACATAGTTTCAAGATGAACATCTAATTTAGTTTTTTATTATTTGACTTTGTATTTTTTTCAAAATGCAATCCAGTTACATATGTCATCTGAACATTTAACTTTTCGAACTAGAGTATACACTTGTTATCTATACTATATATTATTGCAGGGCGACTTGTCGTGAAAGCTGCTCTTAGCGTGCAAAGTAACGAAAGTTTATTAGTTTGTGATCAATTTTTTTAAGTACTACATGTTACCTTACACTAACAAAAATATTGCATGAGTCTTTTTTAAATTCGAATTCAAAAACTTGCCATATTTCACATATGATATTTTTATTTCTATAACTTTCTCTACATATCTATATTTATACATATACATGTAATTTATATTTTTATGTAATTAAGCAAAATATTTTAAGAAATTATACAGAAATTAATAATTACAATATTTTTTAAAATAAAAGTACAAATAAATAGACTTATTCTTATATAGAAAAAAAATTGGTAACCAATTTCTTACAAACAATAAATCTATAACCATATTAATTTCTATTACGCATGCTTTTGATTTTTTCTTTTTTAAAGTATCACCTCTTTTATTAACTTTTTTTTATTTTTTATAAATCTATACTATATATTATTGCAAAGCGATTTTTCGTGAGAGTCGCCCCGAGCGTGTTAAGTGGCAAAAATTTATTGGTTTGTGATCAAATTTTTTAAGTACTACATGTTACCTTATACTAACAAAAATATTGCATGAATTTTTTTTAAATTCAAATTCAAAAGCTTGCCATATTTCATATATGATATTTTTATTTCTATAACTTTCTCTACATATCTGTATTTACACATGTACATGTAATTTATATTTTTATGTAATCAAGCACAATATTTTAAGAAATTATGCAGAGATTAATAATTACAATATCTTTTAAAATAAAAGTACAAATAAATAGACTTATTCTTATATAGAAATTTTTTTAATGTTTTAATTATGTTTTATTAATGGAATCATAATGTTTTAATTAACGTTGTCGAGAAACGGGGAGTTACAAAATAACTTAAAAATAGTAATAGGTTGAGTTAATCCCAAATCCAATTGGATACTTCGGCTATAAAAAAAACAAAAAAACTTAAAAATAGTTTGGAATTGGATTGAAAGTTTTTACATAGTATTAGACTGAGATTCATTCTATCTCCTATTTTAAAAAATAAGAACAATTCACAATCCACGATAATAAACTAAAAAATAGGTTGCACGTGACAGACCTCAAAAACCGATTGCTCTTGAAAGGAATGTTAAGAAATACATCCGCACATTATTTGGGTATAAAATATGCAATCGCTTAAATATAATGTTGAGATTTTTTTTCAGTTAATAGTTTAAGTTATTGAATCGAATTCAAAGTTTCTCCAGTGAGAAGAACCTTCGTAGAAACAACAGCACAACGTATGTAATGGGTTGAAAGAAGAACAAGTCAAAAAGCATAATCAACTTATTAGGATGATTGTCTCTTGATTTACACGTCGAATTGATTCGGAAATAGTAGCTGTTGTTGACTTAAAAGAAACGTAGTAATCTTCAACCGGCAACGTAGAATTTTGGGACAAGTTTTTGAATAGAAATTGAGTTAGCTTTCTGTCTATTCACTACTAAAAACACAAAATGCAATTGTAACACCAAGTGCACGTTTAGAGTGTGTTTGTGTGGGTGTTACACAAAAAATTTTAAAATTTTTTTATGAACTATGTTTGAATTTTTTTTCTCAAACATTATTCATTTCGCTAGAAAAGAAGAGACAGAGAGAAAGAGAATACCTTGAAAATGCTAAAAAAATTTAATTTTTAATTTTTTTATAAAACACTTACACTAAACAACATCTCAGAATTTTTTTCTCGAAAATCGTTTCAGAAACACTTAACTGATAATTGTTGGGCTAACTAGTAAGGAATAAGTTAGTCCCGGACTTTTAGTCTTGAGACTAAAATAAAAATTATCTCTTGTTTGTTTTGGTTCAGTATTAATTGCAATATAAAGAATATATAATTTATCCAATATTTGATTATTGGGATAATAAATGAATTAAATTTTATATATATCTTTCTACCCTCATCATAATACTGAGAGTCTTTCATGTTTATTTTTTAACATATAATTTTCGGATCATCAGACTAAAAGAGAACCAAAAAACAAGTTATTTTAATAAACAAGCCATTTACTTGTAAATCTTTTTTATATGCGCTATATTAGTGCTTCCAATACTCATTGATGAGCAACAAATATCAATAAAATTAAATAAAGGGCAAAAAAAGAATTAATTTAGAAACTTTAGCTATAGTCTTACAAAGCAAACCAATGCAATAACAAATATTACTCACAGCGTTTGAAATTGATTATTTTTATTTTTGTTATTTTTCGTTACAAGAACAGCTACTCAATAGAGAACCAAAGAAGGTTTTACGGAGGTGGATGAGGTTTTAATTGAGTAGTAGGCTTTGTGGATGAGATTTTAATTGAGGGTTATTTTTGTAAAAAGATTGTTTAGTCCGGAGTATGACTTTATTCCCTCAAAATGATACCACTCCTGAGGTGAGACTAAGTTATCCCATAAATGGGTCACTATGTTAGTTAGAATTGACATATCAATTCTATCCAAATTGCAATCAAATACCCATTTGAACCGAATTAAAATAAAATAGTTCAATGCAGAAATGAGTAATCTGACAATTAAATGTGTCCTAAGGAATTTTGTGTTCGAAGGAAGCGTGTGGGGTCATCACCTCCATCAACTATTTTTATTCTTGCTGCTTTCATCACCGCCTTTGTGAAAGTCGAAGTACCAAATGTCAAACTAATCACACTCTATATATACTAGTTTACGACTTTCTTTGTTTCGGTCAATAACAATAATATTTTCTTGAATTTTTTTTACTTAAGTTTTCGGGTTTAGTTGCAAACATAATTTTTTCACAAGACATTTTAATTTAAAATTCGAAAATAAGTTGAGGCTAATTTCAAAGTCGGTCGGATATCTCAGTTATAAAAAAATAAAAGCCAAGATGATGAGAAAGAGCACGAGGATGTGGGGGGACAGTGAGGATCCAAATGCTAAATATAAATATAAAAGTACATATGTTTTCTAGAAAAATTATGTTCACATCAGATATTTTCATCAAAAACTCAATTATTTATACGTTTTTTTTTCTATATTGATTGTCTTTTTGCATTTGTTATTTTTACCACAAAATTTTATGAATTATTGGTCCATCTTGATGAAAAAATTTAAAAAGTATAAAATAATTATGTCTAAAAATTTAAAATAACTCAAGATAAAAAATAAGGAAAAACATATCTTGTTTTTTAGATTTTTTTTTGGTTTTTTTTGAATTTTTTAAAACTTGATCAATTATTCATAATTTTTTTAAAACCCGTTGTCGAAACGAATTAATAATCACAAAAATAATTGATGGAAGATGAAAACTAGCCAAAAAAAGAAACAATTCAAATAAGAAAAAAAAATTCGGTAAAAAAACTAGGCGAAACTCAACCAGATAAAGATGAAGTAATGAGAACAGGAAATGAAAATTGACACTTTAAACCAAACTCTCTCATGCAACAGCATTGATATTTTAAACATCGTTGTCAAATTACTGAATTTGCCAGTTGTTTTTTTAGTTGACTTTTGACTGGTTAAATGGATTAATATTGCATGTTGCAACTACTTTTGTAATCGTAATTAACCTGTGATTATAAACAATAGTAGTAGCAGTTTATCTGCTTATTAATTTAAAAACTTTTCCTATTAATTAATTACTGGATTAGCGACACATTTCCAAGACAACAGCGCCCTACATATTTATTGAGCCAAATATATATAACCAGTATTTTATATATATATATATATATATATGACAATGTCATCGTTTTCTTTTTATGGATTAACTTATACGTACTTTCAGCTAATTTTTACAGTCCTCTCTCACAGTTGTTTCAAATATATTTTACGCGTATAGAAATGAAGTAGCCCTAGAATTATTTGCAAAAAAAAAAAAAATCGAACCTGCATATATTTTAAGATAAAACAAATTTGTACGTCATTCTTATGGGGTTGACAATGTCATCGATCATTGATCAAACATATGTTTCATTAATTCATTTAACTTGAGATGTTTTTTTTTTATATTTTATTTCAATTTCCATTCAACAAGTCACATGTACTGGTGCAACTACTGACCGGTGAAGCAAATAATTAAATAACTTAAAAAACAAAACAATTTTTTTTTCTTTTGTCTATTTGGGACTCTTTCACATCTCATAAACTTTAGAAAAGAGAAAGGGTACGTACTTTTGTACTTCCATTTGATTTGCACTCTCCATCTCTCTTAAACTAAAGTTTTTAGAGCATTCATGTCAATTTTTTTATTTTTGAACCAAATTAGGAGAAATTTCAATTTTTCTATTTTAGAAAGTTATATTTTTTAATATCTCATGCATCAGACTCTCTAAATAGGGTGAATAGTGATCCGTTTTAATTTTGCATTCACAAAATAGGGAGGAGCTCAAGAGAGACTGATGTGGAACGTATTTAGAATAATTATTATTCAAAATAGAGAAGAATGAGCTTAAGAAAAACTAATGTGAATACTCTTATTAGGATTTTAAATGTACCAAATCCATTTCAATTGATGTATATGATCAGTAGAAATTATTGAATTCTGCAATATACCACGAGTCTAAGATCTTTATGTTTTAAAAAATTTGGCCCCTCCTAAAATAAAATCCTTGCTTCGCACTACTTCTTGCTCTTAATATTATTGCTCCCGGCGGCATCTTAGATTAAAAGAGTAATTTAGAAATCTATACTTCTTTGGTAACTTATTGTAATGAAACATACTCCAAACAGAGGGGGAGGAAGGATTGGCAAGGCTGCGGGGTCAGTTCCACTGGCACCCATAGCTACTTTTCTTACCCGATAGATTTAGTTTGATCATTCTTTTGAGTTAGAGTTTTCGCCATGAGGCTGATTCTAAAAAAGATTTGGTAGAAGTGAGAACAAAGGTTTGGGATGAGAAGTTGAGTGGATCTCCCACTGTGGTCGTCAAATTGTGGAGTCTCGAATCCAAAATAAACTTTCCAGTTGTAAATGGCAAACCTTGTAGCTAATCTTGCAAAACACTCAACACTAATTTAGTGCCGATCGGGATTAGATCTCCGGCTGGCACTCCGACGTTCAAGTTAGCCTCTAGTAAGAGCAAAATCAACTTGAAAGTAGAGTTTTAGCACGAGCGTATATATACATAAAGTTGGAATGCTCTTAGAGTATTTATAGAGTGGGAACCCAACTCTCTACCGGGATCTTTGGCTGGGAATGTTGTGTCGTAGTCTGGCAATTACGGTGGTTTTGTCATGTGTCCCACTTTCGTGTGAATCAAATGGGCATGTGTGCATGTCCCGTAATTATCTTCCCCATGTTTCCATGTAAAGGGTGCACCTCTTACGTGGTGATGTTGGACGTCGTATGGCCGAGAACTGAGAGAGGCAGAAGACAGATGCTGAGCGTGTTAATGGGGGGCTGTGAGAGAGTGGCCGAAGATAGATGACGACCAACCTGAAGATAGATGCCAACCGTTGGTCGTCCAACCTATAAACCAAAGATCTAATATGTAGTTCTTGGGCATAGCTCAACTCGGACCGATCAAGGGTATGCCGACGATGTCCACTATTGTACATTTCAACTTACTACAGCTGCTCACAACCCTAGTCTCAGAAATATTATTTGAAGTATGTATAAAGTAATTTGAACACTGAATGATCATTTGATTATTTTTTTATTTTTATATGAATCTTTTTGGAAATTTTATCTTCTGTCAACTTTTTGAAGATTAATATTAGTTCGTCTCAATGAGAGATTTCAGAAAAATTATAAATAATGAACCAAATTTGAAAAAAGTGAAAAAGACAAAAATAATTAAAAAAATATGATATTTTTGTGTTTATTTGTCATATTTAGTGAATTTTTTTAATTTTTGAACAGTATTTAAAAATAATTGAGTTAGAACAAATGGAGAGTGAAAGTGTGTTGCAATTTGAGGTCATTTTGAAAGAACATATCTAGGTGATACCCACCCAAACTTGCAATGAAAGCAAAAGAATATGTTTGATGTCACTTTCAAAAATCTGGTGCTCCCTCTCTGTCTTTTCAACGCAGTATTATGAATTTGGAAAATATTTGTGGATAACAGAAATAATAATTTGTCTAGAAGACGCGGTGCAATCATATCATAGAGCTAATCAGAAAACGACTAGGGCAGAATCTTTGAACTCTCTAATCGCCATTTTCTCATTAACCAAATTAACATGATTTCTACATTATGACCATCTTCAGTTGAGTATTTTTATATTTTTTTAGAGTAATATTTGTGAATTGAATGTATCATGTTTATATGACATATTATTACAAGACAAAATATAATAACGGATTTCATAAATTTTGATATGCATTCAAATTAATAAATGTCACATAGGCATAATGTATAAATTGATGCACAAAGTGATGTGTTAATTGAATTATAATTTAATCATCATGTTTGTCAATGATTAATACATTACATAGTCACATTTGATCCCCATTTGATCGTTTCCTACACCGTTCATTTAATTCACTTTTGATCGTATTCTTTAAATTTTATTTTTAAAAATTCACTATTGACTTCAAAAAATATTTTAAGATTAACTGCGAATTCAAAATTTTAAAATAGAATTTTTTTGTTACACAATGCAAACAAATTTTTTTTTGCTTTAAATACAATACTCTTTTCTCGAGAAAAGAATAGAGAGAGAGAGAGAGAGAGAGAGAGAGAGAGAGAGAGAGAGCTTTAAAAATATCAAAAAAATATTTAATCCTAATTTTTTTTGTGAAATACTTACACCTAACAACATTTAAGAGTATTTTTTTTTTCGAAAAATCAATTTAGAAACGATCAACCGAACATGACCAAAGTCTCCAAACCCTTATGCTAAATAATACCAAAAACAAAGTAAGTGTTGTTACGAATTCTACCCAAAGTCGTGCAAAAATTAATCAAGCAAAAAAGAAAAAAAAACATGATACAAAAACGAATGAACTACAAAAATTGACTAATTTGATACATATATGGTTCACAATAATTTTTCTATGTATCAGATGAAGAAAAAAGTAATAATGCAATGGCACACATTTTGTGTATAATAGCTTTCTCCGAGCTTTTATGTTGTTGCTCGAAATTGTAGGCACATGATCGCATCTCAAAATAAGGAAGTTTTGAAATTATTGCCAGTAACTTTCAGATCCAACTCTCCCTTAATCAACAAAGAAATAATTTCAAAAAACAAAGGTGTGCCACAATTTTATGGCATATCTGAAAAGCTAGAAATGACTTCTTCTTCAATCTTATAGTGCCAAATCATGAGATTATCATGGATTCCATCTTATTGAGGCTGGCATTGTCCTCCAAGCAGTGCCATGATCAATACTATTTTTCTATTAATGATTTCCTGTATAATACCAAGACTATTTTTAGGTCTGTTAGATTCAAGGATTAGGCTGTAGGAGATCCTTTTGTTTTTCCACCTGTTGGGTGTTCTTTTCCCCTTGTAGTGTGGTGTTCTCAGTTCAAGTTCTGGTTGATCTCTCTTCAGCCGGATGTTGGCTGCTCTTCTTGTATTTCATCATCTATCAAGGCTATCTTCAAAGCATCCAACACCCAAACAGACTCCCCTTTGTACTTTAACATTCCCAAATCCCCTGAAGATGAGGTAGATGAAGCTACAACCAGAGCTAGCCCTTCTAACCAAATACCAACCACTAGCCTTACCGAGGTTAGAGACCCTACGCAAAGGACCTTCCCAAGGTTGTGAAAGAATGTGTTGAAGGTGTAACTTGAGAAAACTCCTGTTGATGCCAGTGCTGGCAACTGATCTTTAATATTTATTTCTCTTCCCTATTGACGAAACTTTGTTTCTTTTCTAATTATGTTGTTGATACTTTGAACTATTTCCAACTTTGGTATTTGTGGCCTTTAAGGCATTGCTGGTATTCTTATTGTTTTGAACGTGTTTTTTTCTCCGATCTTATATGATCGGGGCCACTCAAGCCGTTCTCAATATATATGTCTTTAACTTTTGCCAATATTGTTGTCCTTAAACGATGAAGTATGACTTGTAATGCTGCTAACTCTTACTACAAGTTCAGCCAACTGGGCCTTTTTCTACAAATGATTCTATGAATACAAATTTTGAATTCTTACATCTTGCTTGTATTTCT
>JABCMJ010018527.1:0-15953 GCA_014822125.1 Arbutus unedo | reverse complement strand
GAAGGGACTATTAGTTCATGGACTAAATAGTCCTAGAAATATTAGTAAAATAGTCACTCTTATACTATGTTTATTTGTGCGTGAGATTATATGATGGACAAATCATATCTAGTCAATTCCATGTTTGTTTTAAATACTTTTGGATAAGAATTAATATCTGAATTGACCATCTTGTCCATATTATAATGTTTTACCATCGTTAAGTATAACTTCTTTCTCTATATATTATTTTATGTCTTCTACTCATTAATCTAAAAAATAGAAAATAATAAAGATAAACAACAAATTACAATCCAACTGAACTCCAATCAGTTTAATTTGTAACCTTTTTTGTGCTTCTTCACAAAATATGCAGAAGAAAATACATTCGGTTTCACTAATAAAATAGACAAAAGCGTGATTTTCATATAGATTTTCGCTATAAGAATCCAAAACAGAAAACATATTTTTCAACGAAAAATATAGGTCTACTATCATTCTGATAGAGAAGAAAATTCAAAAAATAGAGAAAAAATAATTAGGGTTAGGGATGTAATCAGGCTGGTTTGGTTCGATTTGAAGGAGATACTTGAATCAAATAGAAAATTTCGGTTTAGGATCTTTCAAATCAAAACCGAACTAAATTATTTTAGTTTGGTTTTTTAGGTCCGATTCGGTCCGATTTTTTATTTAGTTATATCAATTACATATTAAAAAATTAAGAGAATATAAATTAAAAAAATAAAGATTATCAAAATATATATATATGACAAAGCAATACAACTTACTAAAAATGTAACTTATAACAAAAATATCATGTTCTACAAAAAATCAAACCGAACCAATCAAGTTCAAAAATTAGACCAAACTGTTAGTTCAGGTTGATTTTTTGATTTGGTTCGATTTGCCGATTTAGGCTTACACCTCTAGTTAGGGTTTGGTCTAGTGCAGAAAAGAAGATCAAAAAATGTAAAATAAAATAAAATGATATACCTACTTCGACGACTATCCAACAAGCTTCTTTCGGCTAGAGTTTGATCTAGTGTGACCTCTCTCTTGCGCACAGAGAAAGAATGATAATGATTTACTTTTTCTCTTTCCACAAAGTTATATATTATCTTTTTTAAAAATACGAGAATATTTAAGTAAGTTGCTAATTAGTTCATAATCCTTCGTAATTCTGTAATTATTTATTACGGTCTCAATTTTAAATATAATATAATTATTTTACCATGTATAAAGTCTCATAATTTCATCAAAATTTTCAAAAAAATCTATTGATGAAAAATAAAATAAAACAAATTTAAATTAAATTACAAAAGAGATTGTTTCTACCAACAAGTATCACCTCCAAAACAAAACAAAAAAGTTAAATAATTTACATCGAATCAAAACCAACTATCATCCTCCCACCAATGTATTATCCTACCCAACCCAATTAATTAGAAAGGCCAAATTTTAGGGTTACCAGTCATCCTCAATCGATCGCAGCATTGAAGGGTTTCGAGTTTTACTAAACCCTCTGTCGATTGCTATTTGCTCCAGTCCTCCGGCTCCGGTCGTCACTCGCGTCAAGAGCCAGTCCTCCGGTCGTCACTCGCCTCAAGCTCCAGTCCTCCGAACTTCATTCTCGTTGGGGCAATCGGTATATCTCTCTCTCTTTCTCTCTCTCCCTCCCTCCTTGCTTGTTAGTAATTTTTGGTGCTAGTCTCCTGTATTTTGGTGCTAGTCTCCTGTATTTTGGTGCTAGTCTCCCAATTCAATCTTAGTAATTTTGGGTTAAGTAATTCTTCATTAGTTAGTAATTTTTGGTTAAGTCTCCTGTAAATGGTTAAGGCTTTATCAGTAAATCTTTGGTGCTACTGGTTGAGGCGGCGGTGGAAAGGGAAATGGAAATGGGTAAGCCTGTGTTTTTTTCATATAAAAACAGATAGAGAAGAGGTGAAATATCCCCAAGGCTTGATGATCCAAAAGCTCACTAATCAGTCAGTAAAATCTCCCTAAGGCTTGATGATCCAAAGCTAGTAATTTTCTTTTTGGATTATAGTGAATCACTAGCATATTAGCCGTGCCTACAGCACTCCCAACGAAATTAAATTCAACAAAATGGGTTGTACTAGTAAAACGACAATACAACGAAAAGAACTTGTCTCGGGAATGAATGCAGTTCACTTAACATGTCTAAAGTTCACTTGTCATGCATGTTTTTCGTGTTAAACCAACAAAATTAAATCCATGTTCAAAGCAACAGAATTGAACCGACTCAATTAATTTCTCCGAATTGCAAGTTTAATAGCCAAAAAAGGCCAAGTACCTCTTGGAATTAACTCAACCCCAATTAACCTGTATTACCTTAAAAGGAGACCTGGGGTTGTTTAACCATAACAACATCACATATGAGGGTCTCTTTTGGCTTTAAATAAATTTAAAAAAATACACTTCATTAGTAAAGTTTAAATCATACAAAAAATGTAACAAAATAAAGAATGTTATATGATTAGCATATGATTATCCATCTTTAAAAAAATACTGATCGAGGAGCTTTAAGTTTTTTTTTTTCATTCAAAAGCTTGGTTTGATATATAATTAAACTCAAACACTGACCAAACCATTCTAATCTAAATGGTTTCACTAACACAATAAAAAATTGGGCATTGTATCACAATCCATACAATTTACTATCAACCTTATTTGTCCTAAATGGACACCTCACAGCAAATACGACAATAGCATTGAAAATAGCACGGAAACCATACTTGGCCGAGCCTTCAGCACCCAAGAAATGTGTTTGACCGTAACTCCCACGACTTTCTGGTACAGCAAAAACACGTCCCGAACTGCCGTTGTAGGGCTCTTAACCACACTATGAACCAAACTCCCATTCAATTTCCTACTCAATTTAAAACCCTTCAAACTGAAGTAGCTAAATCCTAGAAAACTCATATTTAACAGCAAACTGAGAACCACCTGCATATATTGAAACCACCAATGACTATGAATGAAAACCCTTCAAAGAATGAAGGAAGCAAATGCACTAGCCCGAGGTCTCCATCACTTACGAGTAAATATTGTTGGTTTAACACTTTTAAAAAGGCGCAAGACTTCCTTAGGTTGGAGTATCTAACAAAGTTTGGAGAATTTACATAAACAATAATTTTAAAAATTAGTAGGTGCTCAATAAAAATGATTTGAATATATGTGCTCGATGAAAGGAGACAGCAGAACTAAAGATTGATCATAACATGAGATAAATATTAAACAAAAAAATAGCTTGAAAAGAGAAAAAGGAGAACTGAAAAACACTTTATAAAACTATCAGGTGCTCGAACCAAGGATTTTACAATTTTCACCATAAAAATTGGATCATTCAAACAATATGCGTGTGTTGGTGTGAGAGAGAAAGAAACCCTGACCTTCAAAATCACATCATCATTGAAGCCTTATGTGTACAAAGAAAATTCACCCAAGAGTGGGTCTCTCCTTCGAGCTACATAGATAGAAAAGAAAAAAATAACAATAATTAGTAGTGCACTTATGAATTTTGGAAACAAATAAAAGCAATATCTATCACTATGAGTTACAGAGAGCAAAATAAAGAAACAAATAAAAGAAAATTACCTTTACTTGTAAAAATGAATCGCACTAAATCAAAGATCAAGGTGACATAACAAAATCTCTAGTTTGGTCAATTTGAATGAAGCCCCTCTTTACAGTAACTACTTCATTCAAAATCCACATTTTCCTTTTATCCCCAAACACATTCCGAATGACTAAGAAGCTGAAAACTCCCAAACATACGGAGTGATTGAGAACATTGCGAAGGAGTACTCTTAGTGGAGTGATTGAGAACATACGGAGTGATTGAGAACATTTTCCTTAATGGAGTACTCTTAGTGGCAAACCTATTGTGCGGAACCCATGAATGTGCACAAAACCTAAAACAAAACACGCCTGAAACAATAAAAGAAGAAAGAAAAGAGGAGAATAAAGCACAAAACACAATACAAAGGGCACGCCTAAGCACAAACAACAAACAAAACACAACGCACATATGTGGCATTAGACTATTCAGATTAAACTTTACCTTCAAGACACTGGTTTACTTAAAAAAAAAAATGGAAAACTAATCAAAATCAAATCATAATATAATTCGGACTACTTTCACAGTCACAAAACCTCCTCTAATTCACTTAAAAAAACTAAATTGGAGGAATGGACCATGTTAAGAACAAATCTAAATCCAAAAAATTTTAACAAAAAAACTGACAGGGAGGAATTGATATATATGGAATGAGTTACTTTAAGAGGAAAAAAAATCTTAATTGATTTGTCATTAGGAAAAAAGAAAATGTCCTTTTCCACAAACATCAACTGCACAATACAGATTGTATAAGGGATTCATCTCTAAGTAGACCAGTAGAATATGCTATGGAAAAAAGAATAGAAAAACTATCGCATATTTTTGCTTCAAGGCTAGGATCAAAATTACAATCAAAGAGAAACAAAATAAGATAGTAAAAAGACCATAAACAACATCAATCGCATATGGAATAAATATGGGAGAGAGATTTTTGCCTTTTGAAGATGACTATCCTATGGGATAAATCTGTAACTTCCTGCATATGGATCAAGGTAAAACCCTTTTTCAAAGCCGATCAAGGTAAATCCACTATGGTGCAAGCCTAGCATTAAACCGACACTTGTGTGACTCTTGAGCTAGAGCAGGTAATGCCTTTTCAGGAGTCACCGTAAGGATCACCACCACTTGCGCTACAAATAATATTGCAATTGTATGCCCCGCCACTGTGCATCAAACAGGCCATAGATACAGTCAGTGTAATATTTGTTTTAGTCGTCTGGAAAGAAGTCATATAGCAAGTATGCTTACAATTAACATTGCAATTGTTTCCCAGAGGATAAGAGAGCATGAAAATATCACTACGCATAATATTAGCATGGTTACATAGATAATATCGTCCGATTTTTTTGTTGATAGTATCCCTACTCTAACATGTGTAAATGAAAAGAGTGGGGGGAAAAGCAAATACCTTTTGGAGATGAGAGGTATGATGAAGTGGATGGAAACAACCATGAGTCCACATGCTGAACACCTGGCCTACGAAGGCCACCCCGCCCTTAACGGAGGATTTCAAGCTCAGAAAACTACAGCATCAAACCTACCTAATCAAGAGGAACCACAACAAACAAAAGATCAATACAAATTCTTAAATGACTGCTCTAGAAAATAAAATACAAACTACTCGTAGTAGTCCAACGAAAAAGAAATGTGCGCGTCAAATCAAGCTACCATAAAAGGAACACAAAATGTCATGAAATCTGGAAATGGGTTCTCCTAATTAGTTGTGATAGCAGGTCCATTTACCGTAAAAGGAACACCTCGGACATTCTTTCCCCGACTCCCAACGGGCTGGCCCTGTATCCTCAGAAGAACAACGTGGAGAAATGGATCTTGAGAACTCCGATTAGAAGAGCACACACAAAGATTGAAGTTGAGCAAGACCCTAGCTTTGAATGGGTTTTGTGTGAAGACTTGGGTAGATGATGCCTTTCCATAGAGTAGTGATTTTAGTGAGAGAGAGATTTGATACAGAGCAAAGCTTTTTGAATTTGAAATTAGACTATGCATGGAGAGAGAGTGCGAGCTGCTTCGAAATTGATGAAACACCTGTTGTCGCAGAGAGCTCTGAGCTGTACCTATTTTGGAGTGCACACATCAGCCGTTGTGGGTTTCGATGTGTATTCACAAAACAAATCAGTATGCTTTAGGTTTGTGTTTTGGGTAAATCTCATCCATTGGATCAAAATGATCCTGGTCATTCTTGTAAAAATGTATTGTAATCTCCACCGTTGGATCAAATTAATTATGACCCTCGAATCAAAATATGTGGGGCCCACACCGTTGTAAAATGTATTATAGATATCATGATTTTTTCATTCTCTTTTTGGATTATAGTTAGTGACTACATTTGCCAGTAATTTTCAAATATCATCACGCAGTTTTATACACAATAGAACATCGTTTGACAGATAGACTTACACAATAGAGCATTTTAGGGTGATACATAAAGACGAATCAAATGAAATTGGGGGAGAAGAAGATGAGTTCTTGATCACCGGACACTGGAAGCTTTAAAACAAGACGAATCAATCAGTCCATATTTCTGTAAGTATTCACTTATTATGAAGAGCACTGGCTGGTGTGCTTAGATTTTAAGTTTTGTTAATGCACTTTATTTGCCATATATTTGCTTTTGTTGTATTCTCATTTTTACGTTGCTTCCTTTGTAACATAGATGTTCCCTCAGTGTGTTTGTTATATGATCTTTTTGAAATTGCTTCATTTTGCTTCGATTAGGTTAGGTTTCTGCTGTTGGCTTTTCAATGGCGGCCACAGCTACGTACCCACCTCCACCACCGTATTATAGGCTGTACAAGGATTACATCAAAAACCCTAATTCGGCTCCAGAGCCTCCTCCTCCTATTGAAGGCACTTATGTCCTCTTTGGCGCCAATTACACTGTGAGATTGCAACTCTTTCTCTTTCCGTTGTTGTAATTTGCTTGGATATAGTCGATGATTGTATATGGAATATTGTGTGTTTGTCTTTTGAAGTTATGGGTGGTGGTGATAGTTTTGTCTATGTGATTTTTTTTCCACCATTAAGTTGAAGATAAACGATGTCCTGTAACTTTTTCCAGTTTTTTTCTGTTTTTAGAATTATTTTTCCGGAATAAATTTTGAAATTCTAGTTTGGTTGACGAACGTTGAAACCATTTTCTAAGAATTTGATTAATAAAGTTATGTTTGGAGAACTCTAAAAGATATTTTCAGATTCTCACAACTAGTTTTTGCTTGGACATAAAGACAATATGAAAAATACTGGTTATGTTTTCAAGAACAGTTTTTTTTTTTTGAAGTGTTCCTGAAAACTGAGATTTTCTGTGGTACATTTCCATTTTTCTCTGGGCTTGGACTGCCTCATGGCTGTTATGGGGAATTCCTTTACAAATGAGACTGTTTAAGTCAATAAATTTAGGCATGTTGAGGGATCAAAGCTTTGAAGATTGGATTGTTAGTATTCCATGTGCTGTTGATGTAGTTTGGATAACCTATTCCATCTTGTTCCAAATTTTTTATGAAAATACTCATTATGATATTTTTGCAAATACTCATTCAGTCTACTATTTTGGCATTTTGGATGTAGACGGAGGATGTGCTTCCGAGTTTGGAAGAACAAGGAGTCCGTCAGTTGTATCCTACAGGACCTAATATTGGTATTTTTCCCACTTCTTCAACTTCATGTAAAAAAATTGTTTGTTATATCTTGTCAACCTCGCCGGTGATTGTCCTGTGGACTGTCTTATATTGTCAGGATTAGTCCCTAGGTTCGAAACCCAATATTATTTCTTCTGTTCACGTATATCTCAAAATATGTACTTCTAGTTCGAGTGTTGGTAATGTCGTATGAATCTTCATTACTCATGAATCTTTGCAACAAATGACATTCTTCATGGTCAACGGTGTTCAAGAAAATACCATCCTTGTGAATCTCTCTTTGTAAGGTTCTTTTCCTTTAAGACATCTTGGTATTTTGTTTGTGATCATGCTAATGATGGATTACTAATAGATTTTAGTTTCACGAGGTTTGGAGGAAAGTTACTCACCCTGTATAGGATCTGCTGTAGAAAAGCAAGTTCAAGGTTGAGGGTAGTCACTTTGCTCAAGTTATGCAAGAGCTTTTGTCTGGGTTTATTACTCCTAGCACCTTGATTATAATGAACTAGCAGTGACAAATGCCCTTTCTAAGTTCATCGGTTCTTTTAATCTCAATCAATTAATAGGACTTGAGGAATTTATATTTGAAGATTATGAAAAAGTATATTTTTCTATTAAGAAGAACAAAAGTATTAAATACGGTATTGGGGCATGAAGCTAAATGGAGTATGTAACATTTGGATGCAATTGGATGCATCTTTCGGGGTAATAGGGCCTGTAGAGGAGAGGTTGAATTTTGATACTGGGGATTCGAAAAGTATTCTAAAGATGGGAGGATGACTGTTGTATGATGATTATTGTATGAGGCTGTCGATGTTTTCCTGTTTTTGCAAAGAGTGAGGTTTAGGAAAGGAAAGCAAATCGAGATTTTGGTAGTTGAACGTATCATGATATTTGGCAAACTTCATTTTAAAATCTCTTGAAGAACGCAAGGTTGTCATCTTGGACATCATAAACAACCTATCAATTTGCATCCCTTGCCTTTGGTGTATTACAAATGCATCCCACTCTCTGTCAGATTTCAAGAACGAGCTTAGATCGCTTAACAGAGAACTCCAGCTGCATATTTTGGAGCTTGCTGATGTTCTTATAGAGCGGCCATCACAATATGCAAGGAGGGTAGAAGACATATCTCTCATTTTCAAGAACTTGCATCACCTTCTCAATTCACTGCGTCCCCACCAGGTAGAATTTTATTATATTTCATCTTTAGTTCTTGGTCTGTTTTCAGCAATCCAGTTTAATATGCAGTTTTCAGTTCTTTTTCTCTCCTTCCCTCCTTTTTCACACCTTATAATCCGCAGGCTAGAGCAACTCTAATTCACATATTAGAGCTTCAGATACAGCGTCGTAAACAAGCTGTGGAGGATATTAAGAGGTATGGTTCCGTTAATCTTCTTGGGATATCCGGATAATTAAGGAAAATGGAAGCCTTCGCTTGGTTTTGTTAACATTTTAAAGTGTTGTCACGGAATGCCTATTTGCTTCTGCAGTTTAGCTAAAGCTCTTGTAAACATTATATAGCCACTATAAATGAAAGAAATGTTCCAGGAGATACAAATAATTTGGCGTGTTTCTGTGTCCTTGAGATGGGTATCGGACGAATCTGACACAAAACAAACCTGACACCCTTACCAGAAAACCTGCAAAACAGATTAGATTTGTGGCAACAAATCTCATTACCCATCGTTGATTTTGAACCTTCCGTTCAGACAGATGTTGCAACATTAGCTTTGATTACTTTTGCCATGTTTCCATGTTTGGCATCTCAATCATCATCCACTACCGTTCGATCCTTTGATGATGGCCAACATCGCTAGCTACCAGACTAACCATTTGGGGCTAGTTTACTAGCAATACTGATGAATTTTATGGAGATCTAAGAAGCAACAAGGAAGAACTGCGTGGCCACTATGTTTGTTACCTAGTAGCTAAATTCTTGACCTTAGAACTCAAGAGCATTAATTAAATACCAAATTCAACTGTTGCCTGATGGGGTGTTCATCCAGATATTGTTGTTTCCCTTGCTTTGTCTAGGAGGAGAGAAGAAGCCCAGAAACTGCTCAAGGAGGCTCTTGGAACATTAGATAGCCATTAGCCAGTAAGTACAGATGTTTATATTGAAAACTTGTGCTCTATGCAGAAGTTTATTCTTGTCAGGAGCTCTGGATTTAGTTATTTTCATAGTTAAGTCTGCAGGTGGCATCTGATTATGCTTCAAACTAGCAGTGACGGCTTTCATCCATAATTCGATTGTTGCTGAATAGGGAATATTTGCAGCGTGTTACAATGAAGAAACTTTGTATGGGTTGTATTGTTAAATTCTAACTATCTAAATGGATGGTTCCTGTAATGGAACAACTAATCCTATTTGCTGATTTTGGTTTTCTATGGACAAGAAATGTGTTAGTGACAACAAATTCTTTTATGTTAGAAGACTTAATATTATACCTTCAAATTGATGGAAAAGTCGTTTACTTATAAATGGACAAGGTCATATCAAGTTTTATTATTCGTAGTGCATGGTCAAAGTTTTGAGTTGCAAATGGGAGGAAGGCTGCCTATCTGCATCCCTTGCTGTTGATTCTGCTATGAAGGTCTTGCATTGCATACAGACAAGTTGAGGAAGCGACTAGGTACTCTTGCGAGGCAACCACTTGTTTTGTCCTCGCAGCCAAAGTTGATTGAACTTGTCTTAGAACTGGTAAGGTTTGAATTGGCGGAGTGCCGCTTAATTCTAGTTTCGCTTCCTCTTAGATTGCTATCTTAAGGGTTTAGGTACAGTATGGACCTGGTAGATGTAAGGTGCGGATTATATATACCTGGAGGATTAATCTCGGGGGTCAAGTCTAGAATACCCTCGTTAAAGAATTTCATTTTATTTTATAAGAAAACTAGGTAGTATTAGGCTAATAATGCCAGTGGTCCTTAGAAAATAGTATTGGCAAGTTGAAGGGGTTTCTTACTTTACGTGCAATAAATGAGAAAAAGTTGCATCAAACATTGGGTAAGGGATAGGGTAGCACTGCCTTAAACATTACGTCCGCAAACAGTTAGGTCTGTGTGATATTGGACCATAAAGTTGTTAAATGTATCTAGTTTGTCTACAGTTCCAATTGGTGAAGCCTCATCTTCTCTCTCAACTGATGTAAGCACGGGTGAAGATTCTATTGGTCACGATGCGCGTGGAGGCTGTGCTGGTGGAGACAGCACAACTTGTTAGTAACGATAGTTAGTTAGTTAGTTAAGGCGGTTAGTCTGTTAGCTAGTCAGCTAGTCCTTTTCGTGTAAATAGAAGAGTGGTTCTCCATATATTGTAACTTGATAAAAATCAGATTGTAATTTAATTCTTAAATCAATAAAATGTTCATTCAGTTCTTCCTTCTGTTCTATCTTCATTCAATGCTCTTCTAAAGTTATCTTGATAATGGTTTGTGATGCAAACCAATTGTTTGAAGAAATGCTGAGTAGAAGATCAGCAAATCAGTATTAAGTACTGAGTTCTGTTAAAAGTGGCCTTTTCAATGGCAATGGGGTCTGCTATTATTTTGGCACACCAGATTCTGTTATAATTTTGGTATGAGTTTCATCTGAGGCCGAAAAAGGTTATTGGAACTGTTTTTAACGTCTAATTATTAAGTAACAGGTATCTTTAGATGGGTACGATACAGTATTTTTGGCTATTCGTGGTTATTTAGTGATCTAGTGGCGCAACATATCATGGCATTTAAACCCTTCATTGTTACGACTTACGCATTCATATGACTGTGTGGTTGTATATGCAGTTGGGAATTGGGTTCCTGTTGTACGCCAAAACGAAGCACGTCCTGCTGTGTGTATTCCCCAATTCCTTCAAAATCATATTTGAACACTTCTGGTTCATTAAGTTCTAATATTGTTAGAAAACTCTAAAATGAATGCTACAATTTTTCAATCGGAACATCACTAGTTGACACCAATCTATGTGGCGTGCACCACTAAGATTTGGCGTATGTCAGTGTTGATCAGTTTTAATTGTATAGTCACGGTAAATTGACAAACGGTATAATTCTTACAATTTTTAACTCTAACGTTGAGTAATTTATCTTAAAAATAAAAAATTTAAATTCAGCCTTGTCATTCTATATATAAATAATATACATTATTTTTTAAGTTCATATGTCGTTATTCTGTCAAGAGAGTTATTTATTTTGTTCATTTAAAAATTAAGCATATTTAAAATTATTATAAAAAGATAACTCAAATTGGTGTGAACACGTTGTAAAAACTGATTCATACTTTTATATTACCCAAATTAATTTTTTTAAATGCTATAATTTTGTCGGGTTCTTTAACTTTATTTCCTCGAACCAAACACTTTTTTAACTAAATAAAGAAACGGTACCAAGAAACGGTACCAAGAGGGAGAGAAAAAATTATCATATTTTATTTCTCCGTCCTCTCTTACATATCTCTTCATAATTTTATAAAATTCCATGCGTACCAATTGTATCTGGCAGCTAGTAGCCTTATATATCCATTTCGCCAAACTATATTGTTGGATTATTAGATGATTAATATGTCCAAATAAATATTTATTTAGACTAAATTATTGTAAATTTTTAGTTGATTATGGCTTAGTTGGCAGACATGGCACTAGATTTGTCCTATAAGAATAGACAAAATTACACTAAAAAAAAAAAAAACCCCATTAATCCAAAGTTGGTCAAGTACAAGGACATTTTAGTCATTACACATTCGACGTCTAACAAAAACCTACATTAAATACTGTCAAAATATATCACAAATAATTTAGTCAAAACAGATTGAACTAAATTAAATTATACTTCGACTAATATAATTTAACAATCCAATAATAATCACTAGCCAATTAAATAGAGGGGTTGAAGAATTTCAAAATTGAAGAAAATATCCCATATCCATAGTTGGAAAATCTTTTCTCTCCAAAATTTTGTGAACCTGACCACATTGCTTTCTATAACCAATTCGAATCAAATTCGCTTTAAGTCTCAATCAATTAGGCTTAGTTACACGAAACTATGTTCTCTTCTCTCTTCTCTCTTCTCTTAAAATAATCGTATTCTATAAAATTTTAAAAAAAAATGTTTTAAACTACCGTCAGCAAATTATTTTTGATCTAACTCTCTTTATAGTGTCATTTACCATACTCATATCATTTTTCTTGACTATTATATCAACCGGTCTACAACATAAAGATAAATATGTTCAAACCGCTTTAATTTATAATCTCTGGTCGTATTTTCCATAATTTCTAATCCTAACACTTTGTGAAGATTTTCAATCATAATTTTATCTCGTAAAATTTTATCACACATTCATCTCAATATTTTCAATTCAGGTAAACTCTTATCCACATTCTCAACCACATGGCCTTCCATAAACAAATTTAAAAAAAAATAAAAATAAAAAATGACATTGCCTATCACCGGGTAAAAGGGAAACCCACCATTGTTAGGCTACAAAGAGCATTCAAATTGACAAGAATTTATGGTATCCACCTACGTACACAACTAGAAATTGATGGCTAAGTGGGAGATTCAATGTTCATTCACTATCATGTTTGGAGTAGTGGAGCGGACGTATTTAGTGACAAGTAAGATCAATTGGTCTCATTGAATTGAAAAAAATAGAATAAATATATTTTTTCAGTATTTTGATAAATTTATTTCAAAAAATATTATATCTTGTCCCATGAATTTATACATGTCATAGATACTTGATTTCCGTACTTACAAATTTTAAATTCGCCCCAGTTACTTGTGTATTTTACAAATTATTTGTACTTGCGAGAGAGGAGGGACCTGTCGTGGAGTCCTGCACAAAGGGTTGTCATGAACCAAAATTATGTAGTTTTGGTGCTTAAAATACTTTATAATCCTTTACCTTAATTTCTTGTTTGGTAGCAAAAAAAAAAAGTTGTCCAAACTAGCTATTTGACGGAAAGAAAAAAAGAAATAATTTCAAAAATGATATCCAAAGGGAGAAATAACTTCACAAAAAAAAAAAATAGAAATAACTCTAACTATCAAACAATTCAAGAGTTCCTTCAAAGCATAATTATAAAATACCTTACAATAATTGAACAACCCTTATCAAAATTACCTCATCCAAAAATATATAAAACAAAATAAAAAAATCTCTTGATCATCCAAAAATATTCGCGTCCATCTCAAGTACTGTTAATTTTATGGAAAAATCAAGAGAAAAATTAAGATTATTGGATTTATTGAAAGTAACTCTTTCTGTCTTTATCATTCATTTTTCAGCCATTTTATTTAACTTTAAAATTGAGTTGTGAAAACAACTTCTTTCAAGTTCTAATGAATACTGCAGTTGGATACAAATGTTTATATAATCTTAGGATAGGAATTCTTCTAAATTAAAAATATATATATTTTATGAGCAAGTGTTCTAGAATAAATTTATTGATTTTTTTGGGTGCAGCCACCCCTCATACGATAAATATTTATATCTTTTTCAGAACCCACACTGTATTTTTCAGAACTCAACAAACAGTGAGACTAGGGTTCAAAATTTCTCAAGTACTATTAATTTTTATAAGGTTAATTTTTGCGAGATTTGGCCCGACTTTATTTAGATTTTTCGCTAATGAACATTAATTGAGGTTAGCCTAAATTTAAATTTGTTCAGAAACCCAAATTTTATAAAACCTATACTATGCCCTTCCATACATGCAAGGCGACGGAGAGTGGTTGGACCAATGAGAAATGGCAATGAATTATTAGGTGCTCCGGGGCACCCTCACCATACATCCGTATGATCTCTCAATTGTAACATATTAATGAAAACATAAATTCTAAATTCATTTAATAAAAATATAAAGTCTAAATTGTTCCACAATAAACATGCTAATTTTAAATTAAAAACAAAGTTCAAACATAAAATCTAAATTATATCTAATGAAAACATAAAGTCTCTTGTTCTTTCTCTCAACTATTTCACTTGTTGATCCATTGATTTCATTCCAAGTAGCTGAAAGTAGAGCAGACAACGGATGGCTGAAGGCTGAAGCAGTGAGGCACTAAGACGTGTGTGAGAAAAAAACTAGGGTATGAGAGTTTAAGACAGTGAATGAAACAAATCGATTCAAGTGAAAAAAGCCTCAATAAAGTAAGTAAAGGGGTTAAAAACATGAAAACTAAAATAGAATTAAAGGGGTTAAATTAAAATAATATCCAAAGGGTTAAAAATTAAAATTGTAACTACTTATATATAAAAAAGTAACATAGTAAAATAATAATAATTTTAAAACAGAGGGGGGAAAGGGGTGGAGAACGGAGCGGAGAATCGGGTGGAGATACTAAGACCCGTCTCTGGCCCATTCCCCATTTGTTTTCCAACTTTTGCCTCCAAATTTAATCCGTTTCCCGAAAAAAAAATCTAAACGGATCAGAGAACGAGACGAATCGAATCAGAACGGATATAATTGTCATCTCTAATGATGTGTAGTGGTGCATAAACTACATCTATCTCTATATTACAATACACAACAATTGATCTAATTGCTAAGATTTATTACAAAAAGAAATTATACAGTAATCTTAATTAACATTTATTAGCATCACAACTTTCAAAAAGAATACATTAATGATCACCACTTCTCTCTCTATCTCTATCTCTATCTCTATCTTGGTCTTGCTAAATACTCTATTCAATTTACTTACTAAGCTAATTAATTTCTATTAATATTTATTTTCTAAAATATAATACATACGTATTTTTTTTTGAAAAATATTATGTGATCAAGACCAATTTATATTATCCAAACACATTTTCTTAAGGGCTGAAATTATTTTAATTTAATGATTGGGATTCATTATAAAAAAAAATTACACAATGCAACATAATAATCATCTTAAGTAATAACTAAATTATAATTTTAAAATAAATATAATATTATTAATAATGTTTTAAGCACAAATAATATACCAGCTTCATTTAAATCTATTTACACTTTGATGTTTTTGATAATAAATGAGTTTGGTTGAAGTAGAAGAAAGTACTTTTCCCCATTCAATTCAAAAAGCTGAATGGGAACAACATTATACCCTTTTACGGCGAGGTTGTTGCCTTGCACTTACGGCATATTGTTGGAAAAGCCTATCACATTGGATTCACGGAGGTTATAATGTACATAAAACACATAATTTTATTTGTTTTATTTTTAAAATTATATCGTTGTGATTCTTATGTATTTGATTATATTTCGTGTGATAAGTTGAAATGATATTGTTTTGAGAGTAAAACAGATAAAATTACGTTATTTTACTCGTACTAAATATGCACTGCAAAAAACTACACTATAATTTTTCAAATTCCACGTTTCCTATATGAATTTCTATTTGTGTCTTGTGGTTATTTGTCTCATTACTATTCTAACATGTAATAGCACGAGTTTTACGAGACTCGTATCTTATTTGACCAAACGATTATATTACTACAATTACTATAATTGTTTAATTTGAAAATTTGTCATTGCACAAGTTAAATAGTATAATAAAAATATATACACATCATTTTCAATATGTCACTTTCATAGAAATTTTTTGTTATCATGTTAATTAATTTAAATCAAGCAAAAAATAATAATAATGTATTTTCATTCCACAAAGTTAAACAAATAATAAGATAAATAT